>JAGHMJ010000857.1:47500-66251 GCA_018749465.1 Paracanthobrama guichenoti
TCTACTAGAGCAGGTTTTCCTGCTTGAATGTTGATTATTTCCCATATTCTCCATTGTTGCGGCTCCTCTCTTCCCAGTCTGTCAGTAACTCTGTTTAGTTCCTGTCTCTATGAAGCCCCTCCTTCTGAAAAGCACACTGTGCTCTGATTGATCGGCTGGAGCAGTGTTGTGATTGGTGTTTGGGAAATGTCCCGCCCCTTACCATAACCGGCAGTTTCCACACACTACTAACTAACTCAACCAGGCCCCGCCCCTTTATTCAAGAGTTCAAGAGTTTTATTTGTCACACACACAGTTATATACAGAATATACAACCGGCAGTGAAATGTAAACAGGTCCGCTCCATGGACAGCGCAAATTCACAGTTAAAAACACAAGGAGGAAATTATATAGAAATAGAATAAAAAAGTACTATTCTGCATATGAATTATTATAATGAGGAATATTGTGAGGTGTTGGTTCCCGGAAGAAACTCAAGATGGAGGCGTTTCAGGAGTTCAGAAACACTGACACTGATATAGAGAAGAACTGCAACATCACACACTGAAGACAGATGGAGATAAACACAATAGATCCTCTTTAATGGTGTTTGAAAGGCAGAACTGTATTGATATTGGCATGTCTGATATGCAGCATTTCATCCACAAAAACCTGAACTCGCCATAATTCTGAATACTCTCCGGAAACAAATGCGCATCAGTGGTGCAGTTTAACTTGATCTTCCCCATGATTCCTGCTCTCTGTTTGACTTCATCACACACACAAGGGTTTTTCCTGAGAAACGCTGTTAGCCGTGTTTGAGCTGTCACTGCTGATGTACTTCAGGAGGAAGGATGTGTAGTTTTAATAAAGCTTTCTAATGTTAGACACACACTCCAGAGATAAACAGTCTCCGCTGTGCGGCCCACGATCCTCCTCTGCAGGGAGGGCCGATCCCGGCTCCAGCGACAGAAGGAAAACATCAGGACGCTGACTTTAGAGCGCTTTCGTCTGCGAGCGCGAACTTCCCCAAATCGCATTTCAGGCCAAAATCTAATTTGTGCGCAAACTCGATTTGTTTAGATCATGTAAGCCGCAGAACCCACAGCAGCGAGGAGCTAAACGTGTTCATTTGTCGGCCGCGGCGCTCACGCGTGCTCACGTGAATGATAGCGAGGCAGGGCTAGTAATGAGAGAGGAGGGAAATCATTTGCTCTGTTAAATAATGTTAAAGGGCTGCCGGCTCTCTGACATTTTCAAGACATTTTTGACAGCGACACAGTCCAGCGGCTCGACCTTTGCACAAATGAGACGATAAAATGTTTACTGTCAGACAAACCTCACTACAGTTTATACCTTACACAAGCACATCCTAATTAAAAGGTAGCTTATAAAACTCAAGCCTGTCTCTCTCACGTAATATTTAACTCTTATTAATATGTATTCTCTGTTATATAACACCTTCAGTTTCCCTGGATCTGCATGTGTGTGTCTGTATTGCACATGCAATATGTTTTGATGCTTCATGGCTCAGCACTCAGTTATGCTTCATGTTATTCTCAGAGGAAATCAAAACCCAGATGATTCCCTAGCTGTCATCCACTATAGAGAAATACAGTGAATATAGATGGCTATAGATATAGATATAGATATGGCTCGCTCCATGAGTGTGAGGTTTTGTTGAGATCTCATACTCTTGATTGCTCAATGTCTTCTGAAACTCTAGAAGAGATTACTCTTCATTTGCTCTCTATTCATTTTCATTGCTGTCTCGGTTGAGAAATTAGAGATTTCATTTGTGATTCTTTCTTTTTAAAAGCCATCAATCGTGCATCTTCACATCAAAAAATATTTCTAGGAACTACACTGCAAAAAATGCTTTTATATATATATATATATATTTTTTATGGTGTTCTGGAAAATAAGATCAAGTTGTTCAGTTTAAATCAGAAACAAGATTATTTTTCTCATCCCATTGGCAGATCATTTTGCTTGTTTTAAGCAAAAACTCACTTCATTTTGATTTTATTTTCCCAGAAAACAAAAATAAATATCTTATGTCATTTGACTTATCTAGCAAATGCGTCTTGATTTGAGTATTTTTTAGATATTTGGACCAGTCAAACATACTGAGTAAGAAAAGCATTTTTTGCGATGTTTGGATTACAGCACACATTGTTTCTGCTCCTTGTCTGATTGCCTCTAATACATTTAAAAGTAGAAAAAAGGGTTTATCGTTAAAAGCTTTCCCACAATCCGAATGGTTCTCCCGTTAGATTAAGTCATATTTCTTATTTTAGTGGCCATTAGGTGGCTAGATAAGGCAGTAATTTAGACATATCCCTCCCAGAACGTTCCTCTAATGTCCTGCGTGTCGCAGCTGCTGCCGCATGCTTCCGTTACCTTTCAGTGCACCATATTTTTCACATGCAAGCAAGGATCTTATTTACACTCTTTCTCTGTGTGTGTCTCTAGTGAAGAGCGTCCACTGCGCTACGGAGTTTGAGGATTTCTTCGGGAAGCGTAAGCTGGTGGACAGTGAAAGTCATGTGGTCAGCATTGCCGAATACCTCCAGAGAGGAGACACAGCCATCATCTACCCCGAGGCACCGGAGGAGCTCTCCCGATCCCGCCTCGCCACGCCCGAAGCCAACGGACACGAGGAGAACGGTGAGAATGCGGGGCAGCTGTTGCTGCCGTCTGATTGGCTGGATGCCGGCGTGTTTACCTTTAGAGCGAGGTGCAGCTGTCCGAGTGGTGAAATCATAAACCCTAAATTTCCCGTCCCGAGGGGGGCAGCCGGGGCATTACGCCGCATACCTCTCTTATGAAGAACGTGTGAAAAATTAGACGTGCGAGCCACCAGAAGCGATTACAGCTGAGAGAACACAACTGGCCCCGAACGCCGCCAGCAATCGCTCTGTGTTTACGCTTAAACCATTGTAAACAACTGCTTTTAGCCACTTCGGGTTCATTCCAACACAGTCCAAAGGAGTCAAGGTTAATTCTGTGTTTACCGCTCCAGGAGCCTTATTTAACGCCGGACATCAAGAGGCAAATCATGCTCAAAATATTGTCTACATTTAATGTTACCATAAACTGCATAGAACCAGCAATGTGCAAAATATAAGAATGTTTTTAAATTAATGCTTCTTTTTGTCATTACATTTAATGATATTACATTACATATAATGATAGGAGCATTCAAAAATTTTTACAATATTTACTGAGCCGAAAATTTGCACTATCCATTTTGGCACACTTTTTAAATAAATTTTTTATTGGTCAATGCCAATCATCTCATACAGTCAAACCAAACATGCTTCAGACGCAGATGTGATGTTTCTCTAGTGTGTGAGGACACTAAAGTTCATTTCTGATGTGAGGAGAGCAGAATAAAGTCAACTGAGACTATTATACCCATAAACTCTTCATACAGCGACTAGCAGTGAAACTGATTAAATGATTCCCACACTTTGAGCTGAGCAGGTTTTGCTGAAGTGTTTGTGCTTTAATCGCTAATGTGACCTTTGACCCCACAGACTGAACTAAATGAAGCATTGCTTGCTCATTGGTTGAGCTAAACTGGTGTTATCTAATTGTGTTCTTAAATCTAACAGCTGATTGGCTGATTGTGATCCATGACATCCCTTTCTATCAAAGTTATCTGACATTATCAAGATGAGTTTGTTCAGTTTAACTCTGAGTTATAGAGAATAAACTGATGATGTGAGAAATGTCTGAATAAATGTTGGTTTGACTGTAATTGGCCTGCCTATCACTAGTACGTTCTCATATAAAGAGTGGAAACTGGTGTGTTTGCCCATGAGCAAACCTCAGCAAATCGTGTGAATCTGAGTGCACTTGCTGTGTGTGTCCATGCCTTGGCGTGAGTGTGTGTGTGTACGGGTGGCAGTGCCAACCTTGACGACGGCACACAGTGGAGCAGATTGTACAGATACCTCCTCATACCACCCTGGGCACAGCGCCCATTCTCTACCGTTGATTTGCTGACCTTTTGGCCCGCTGCCCCTCTCTCTCTGCTGCAGACCTGCCACCTGGAACTCCAGATGCTTTCGCCCAACTGTTGACCTGCCCCTACTGCGACCGGGGCTATAAACGCTTGACTTCCCTAAAGGAACACATCAAGTACCGGCACGAGAAAAACGAGGAGAACTTCGCCTGCCCTCTGTGCAGCTACACGTTTGCTTACCGCACTCAGCTGGAGAGACATATGGCCACACACAAGCCAGGACGGGATCAGGTGAGCCGCACTTCCTCTCGCTCTCCCTCTAATGCGCTGTATTTCCTCTGAGAAAAGATATCATTTTGATTGGCAATCATTATTAATTTTTCATGGCATTTTGAAGATGCAGATCTTTTAATGGTTATAGCCTTAATTGAGGTCTAAATGGTTTTTTGATGGCCTGCTCTGATATGATTCTGCAGTCTTATATTCACGATCGAATGACTATGTTAATTTCCAATTTAGAAATTGTATCCGCTCTTTAGGTTTTCTTTTTTATGTTCTTTAAAAATCAGTTTCTCCGCAGTGACAGAGTAACACATCATAATTTCCATGTGCGTAAATGATAAACGCAAGCGTTTTATCTCTTAACAATCTGTCGCAGTGTTATTTACACATGTTAAATGGGTTGTCGTGTCAAATATAAGATGCGTTCCCCTGTGTAAACAGGTAGATACGTCGGGTATCTTCTGGGGGATAAAGCAGGTCTGTGTAAAACAATGTGATATGACTGTCTCCGGAGACTAAGCTACTTAAAACAGAATCAGAATCGCTCCTGTAATCATCTGAGATGAGGTACAGCAGCTCTTTTATCTCTCAGACATGACGTTCTCACTAGAACAGAATGATTTGATACACGACGAGCTGCCAACTTCTTCACCTGATGCCACGGGCCGCTCAAAACATGAACAGATGGCCCATTCTGCACCCGTGACCTCTCTAATCCACAAATTACTTCCTATTTGTTGGTCTTTGTTTGTGTGCTTCATCTTGAAAGACTTTCCCGTTTAATATTTGCTGTTGTCTGAAAATCGAAACTCCATTGAAATCAGTCCGAATGTTCAGGAGATACAGTAGAGCGCTCTACGTGTGTATTTGTGATGCATGGTGATATGCAAATACCCAATCAAAGGCTCCACCCACATCGTGCTTGACACTCTTTTGAGCACAAGGGTATCACACCGGGTGTAAAATCCCTCTCCTCTCGCTGCTGCCAGTCACAATTAGACCGGCAGAGTGACTGTATCATATCGATGGCGATGGCAGGACTAAAACCTGCCTCCGTCCTCAGAGGGAAGGTGGGGGGCGTAAAGCAGCTGTTGCTGTTTGTTTATGCGGCTCTGCAACATATGAGCGAACGGTGGGGTCCCTCCCCGCCGTGGGCCGCACGGCTCCCCGCTTGATGTTTGAAGGTTGCCGCTGTTTGAACAATCCTCCCTGTGTCCTGTGCTTTATGCCATCTGTCTCCAGCGGAATGCGGGCCTCTCTCTCCCCACCAGTTGTCGGAGCCGATCATGGGCGGCGCTCACAGGCCTTTTGTGTTCCTCTGCCCGTTCGACATACTCACCTCCCACTCTGAATTAATTGTGCTCGCCTGGTGCGCGCTCTGCTTCTCCGCACTGACGCCCGTATTGTTGTTGTTGTTATTGTTATTATATTTTGATTTTCGAGGCTCTGCTTTGAATTGCAAATGCGCTCATGTTCTACCTTTGAACAGAAAATGAAGTGCCTGCCTACAAGCCGCATTCACGCATTATTAAAGAGATGTTTGAAGCCTTTAAACAGTCTACAAATTTGCGTCCCAATTACGAAATTGCAACATTTATGCGAGCCCACCTTTTCGCGTAATGAACTCTTTGCTCAGGTATCTGAAGGATGTGTTGGTTAAATATGCCAGATTTATTTGGAGCGATTATGCTAAATTAGATGAAGTGGATCATTGCTGCCTCCCTAATGAGGAAAAAAGTCTTGAAAATAGGATTCTTTTTGTTCTTTTTTTTCGCTGCCAGTGCAGCGTTTCTGGCTCTAGAGTCAGGAAATGAAAAGGTATGAGATCCTCTGTTATCGCTGCTCAAATGCACCCAACCAAAGCAAGATGATGCTTTGCAACGGGAGCCATTTGGCCCGTCATGAAATTATTCACTGAAATCTTGCCTGTTGTGTGCGATTGTGTGTTTGTGCAAGAGAAGCTCATGTGAATATTTTCTTGTCCACAGCACCAGATTCTCAACCAGGGTTCTGGCAACCGCAAGTTCAAATGCACTGAATGTGGCAAGGCCTTCAAATACAAACACCATCTAAAGGAGCACCTGCGGATACACAGTGGTACGTCCTTTTCTTTCTTTCATTACCCATTGCCTTAGTTAAGAATGTTTTTGATTCTACATCAGAATGAATTGGTTCTTTGTTTGTTTTGTCCCAGCCAACCCAAGTTTTATTAGATTACTCATTACAATCTCTCACTTCTTGATGTGATCAAATTCTTTGCCTTTCTTCACTGCAGGTGAGAAGCCATATGAATGTCCAAACTGTAAGAAGAGATTCTCACACTCTGGGTCCTACAGTTCACACATAAGCAGCAAGAAGTGCATCGGACTGATCGCCATCAACGGCAGAGTGAGGAACAACCTGAAGACGGGTTCATCTCCAACCTCCGCATCTTCCTCCCCTACAAACACTGCCATTTCACAGCTACGACACAAACTGGAGAATGGCAAACCACTCGGCCTGCAAGACCAGTCCAATCACCTCAACATCAAATCTGAGCCACTGGACTTCAACGACTATAAGCTGATGATGGCCTCTCACGGCTATGGTACGGGCAGCCCTTTCCTGAACGGTGGTGTTAGGGGAGGCAGCCCACTGGGGTTTCATAACTCCCAGAGTCCCCTTCAGCACCTGGGCTTGGGTATAGAGGGGCAGCTACTGGGATACCCATCACTGGGAAACAACCTGAGCGAGGTACAGAAGGTCCTGCAGATCGTGGACAACACAGTTTGTCGACAAAAGATGGACTGCAAGCCAGAGGAGATCTCCAAGTTGAAGGCGTACATGAAGGAGTTGGGTTCCCACATAGAGGAACAGAAGCAATGTGGACCCCAGAATACTCTTCCACTCATCAGCCACAACGGTGCCACCAAGAGCATCATCGACTACACGCTTGAGAAGGTCAACGAAGCCAAAGCCTGCCTTCAGAGCTTGACTACGGACTCTAAGAGGCAAATTAGCAATATCAAGAAAGAGAAGGCAAATCATATGCTAGATATGGGTATAGAGGACAAAACGCATGAGAATAATAATCTAATGTTTACACCGTTTTCCTGCCAATATTGCAAAGAGACCTTTCCTGGTCCCATTCCCCTGCACCAGCACGAGCGTTACCTTTGCAAGATGAACGAGGAAATAAAGGCAGTGCTTCAGCCCGCTCAGAATGCCACGACCAACAAAGCCAGCTTTTTTGCTGAGAAGCATGGCCTTTTGCACTCCTCCGTCATCCCTGATAAGGCTGTCAACGGCCCGATCAGTCCCTACAAGGACCACATGTCCGTGCTGAAAGCTTATTTTGCCATGAACATGGAGCCCAACTCCGAAGAACTACTGAAAATCTCCATCGCGGTCGGCCTTCCCCAAGAGTTTGTGAAAGAGTGGTTTGAGCAAAGGAAAGTCTTTCAGTTTGCCAATTCCAGGACTCCTCCTTTAGACAGG
Organism: Paracanthobrama guichenoti; assembly: GCA_018749465.1. Lineage (NCBI taxonomy): Eukaryota > Metazoa > Chordata > Actinopteri > Cypriniformes > Gobionidae > Paracanthobrama > Paracanthobrama guichenoti. The sequence goes on from JAGHMJ010000857.1 coordinate 55,212, forward strand.
AATCACGTGGAGCCTGGTCATCCGGTCTCCGCTCACACGCCCACTAAAGACTCTTTAGGAATCCGGTCTCCGATGTCCCTCGTCAAAGGTGCTGACCGTATCACACCCCCCTCCATCCCTGAGCTTCACAACAGCATGAACAACTGCGACACCCCACTCAGGCTCTCCAAAACCTCCCCGTTCTCCAACCACAAGCAGCTGGGGGATAAGCTGGACCACTCCAGAAGCAACACTCCATCTCCTCTTAACTTGTCGTCTGCCTCCTCCAAAAACTCCCATACTAGCTCTTACACACCCAACAGCTTCACCTCCGAGGACCTGCAGGCCGAACCTCTTGACCTCTCATTGCCAAAGCTCATGAAGGAGCCAAAGCACATCTTGACTGTGAAAAGCCGGCCCAAGCTCAGCAGCACCCCTACTGACCATAACCACGCCGTGACACCACGCGAGCATGCGGACGAGCCGCTAAACTTGGCTTATCTCTCAAAGAAGGAGTTTGGCAGCCCCAATGCAAACAGCAATCTGGACAAAAGCTCGAGCCCCATGTTTGGCCTGAACCCCTTCGCTGCCAAACCCCTGTATACCTCCTTGCCGCCCCAAAGCGCATTCCCACCCCCTACGTTCATGCCCCCAGTGCAAGCCAGTCTCCCGGGGCTGAGACCCTACCCCAGCCTCGACCAGATAAGCTTCTTGCCGCACATGGCCTACACTTACGCGGCAGGGGCGGCCAGCTTTGCCGAGATGCAGCACAGGAGAAAATACCAGCGGAAGCCAGGGTTCCAGGTAAATAACAGACTCTTTCATAAACCCTCAGGCCTTGTGTTTCTTTTTTCTAGCCCTCTGGTGAGTGGCGCTCGGCTTCATTCAGACACTAATTAAAAGCCACTCAGAGAGAGAGAGAGAGGGGAGCTCACCTCTCGCCCGGCGGCAGATGAGGCAGGGAGAGAGAACCGTGGTTTCTGTGGTAGACGTCAATGCCTCTAGTGCCGTACGCCATCTCTTTTAGCGGTGGCGGTTTTATGTTGCCAGCCCTTGAGTGGCTCGTTCAAGACACAGAGAGCAGGAAACGTCAAAGAGGCAGGTGTTCACTCCGCCTGTGGCACTGCTGCTCTTTTTCCCGTCTCAGGTGTGAGATAAATCAGAGACATAGAGAGTCGATATCTCTTTATTTCTACCCTTTTTTCATTTTGCTCCCTGCATTTCTACAGCAAGAAAAGCTCAAATGAGTTTGAGCATAAAGATTAATAATGCACACTCCCCATGTTCATTACAGCTCAGCGCTGAGGGCTGTTTAACATCGGGGAAACCATTCTGATAAAAAAGTATTAATAATGTTTCCTATTCTAAGTTATTAAATTAGATTTTAAAAATACAGCTAAGGGCATTTAGCTCAAATTGATTGCGGAACGATAGCGCAGAGCTTTTTAAAAGAGAGTGCGCGGAAGTATTGTCAGTCCAGAGCCGGCTGTCCTTAATGAGGGCATCGTCGCTGCGGTTTTGGCCATTTCGTGCCCCTCTTGATTTAATCATTACCGTTTGAAATTAGAGGACTGTGGCAATATTCCCTACTAAGACTCTCTTCTTATTATTAGCTTCTAATGTAATAATATTTTTTCCCCATTAATTTAAGTTTAAGCCTATCGGGGTAATCTCTGCTCAGATAAATACTGTGCTAACACCCTTTCATGTATGAAATTAAACCAAATTTGAATGCAAATATATGGAATAAGGTGTGATTAAGAAGAGAGAAAGGCCTCATTTGCAATATCCTGCCTTTACATGGTTTTTTCCAGGATCACAAACATTTTACTGCTTAATTCTTACGACTACTACTCCAGATTTAGCTCAGAAATGAATATCATATTCATATTTGAATGTTAAATGTTAATCACTTTGTGTAAAATAATATATATATAAAAGATAATGAAATCATAAATAGATGAAACAAGTAAGTTCTCTGTTGATCTATTCTAGTGTTATTTTATTTTGCCGTATAATAATAAGTTTAATATTAACAGTTTTCATTAGAAATAATCATTAAAAATACAAAATAATTATATCATTTGATCATGACGTATTATATTATATTATATTATATTATATTATATTATATTATATTATATTATATTATATTATATTACATTATATTATAAAAATTGCTGTGTTGTTTCAACCCAAAAATGGGTCAAATATGGATAAACCCAAACGTTGGGTTAAAAATATAATTTAAAAATTGAACCCAATGGTTGGGTTTGTCCATATTTGACCCATTTTTGGGTTAAAACAACCCAGCATTTTTTTGAGTATGTCATGTCATGTTATGTTATAAATGATGTATTATATTGTAATGCTTGTTGATTGTGCCTGTATGATCGTTGCACCATAGACTGCAGTGTATTGTGTGATGATGATGATGATGATGATGATGATGGTGATGATGATGATGATGATGATGATGAACTGAAGGAGCTGACGCTGACTGTCTCTTTCCAGAGCGAGCTTCTTGACGGGCCGGCAGATTATCTGAGCAGTCTAGATGATATGGCCGACCCCGAGGCCTGTCTGTCCAGGAAGAAGATTAAGAAAACAGAAAGTGGTATGTACGCGTGTGACCTTTGCGACAAAACATTCCAGAAGAGCAGTTCCCTCCTCAGACACAAATATGAACACACAGGTATATATACTGTTCTAGACACCATCATTCAATAACTGTCTGTCTAACTCCAGAATATTCACGCTGCTTCTTGCCTTCTTTCTTTCGCTCTGTCTTTTCCCACTACCTCAATCATGTTTCCTTTTGTTCCTTTCTAAGTAAAAACTAACATGTTTCTCTCCTGTTGACAGTCAGTGAGAGTATTTATACATGTAATTAGTGTGGCAAGACATGACACTGACTTTTATAATAATTAAGCAAAATTATACAGTTAGAAAAAACAAACACAGAAACATAAAAGCTGAACAATCTCTGGAACTGAAGCTGGTTGAATGTCTGGGAGTCGCCGGGAGCACGGAGGCTACATTCACACACTTTTATTTATTATTTGAGGCGGTTTTGGATGACAGGATAAACTGCATTCCATATGTGGAATAAATAGCATTTCTGACTTCAATGTGAAAAATGTAATAATTGTATAATCTTATATAATTATGTGCATGAATACAATAATTTGATGCATTGTGTTAAGTATTACACTGAACAAATATTTGTTTAAATATCTATCTCTGCATTTTGATTTGATTAGGTCTAAGAATAGTTTTGAACATTGCAGTAAAATAGAATTGACAAACATTAAAGCAGTGAAATAAGAGTTTGGGTGTGAATGTAGCCTGACCACACGTCTACAGAGAAAGAGACCGATCGCCAATCACTTCATTTCTTTTTCTTCCAAATTTACATCAGAAATCCATTTGTATAAAAAATTATTTTGCATGTGTTATCTAAAAACAACTTTGTTTGTGCATATCCATATAAAACTGCATATGGTTAAAACATCAAGATTAAATTCATAAAATAAAGTACAACTTCATACATATCTGACCCTCGACCACAGACCCAGTCAGAAGGGTCTATTTATTTTAATTGAGATGTATAGATCATCTGAAAGCTGAATAAATAATCTCTCCATTGATGTGTGGTTTGTTAGGATGGGACAAAATCTGGAATCTGAGGGTGCACAAATGTCTAAATATTGAGAAAATCTCCTTTAAAGTTGTCCAAATGAAGTCCTTAGCAATGCATATTACTACTAATAATACATTTATGATATACACTCACCTAAAGGATTATTAGGAACACCTGTTCAATTTCTCATTAATGCAATTATCTAATCAACCAATCACATGGCAGTTGCTTCAATGCATTTAGGGGTGTGGTCCTGGTCAAGACAATCTCCTGAACTCCAAACTGAATGTCAGAATGGGAAAGAAAGGGGATTTAAGCAATTTTGAGCGTGGCATGGTTGTTGGTGCCAGACGGGCCGGTCTGAGTATTTCACAATCTGCTCAGTTACTGGGATTTTCACACACAACCATTTCTAGGGTTTACAAAGAATGGTGTGAAAAGGGAAAAAACATCCAGTATGCGGCAGTCCTGTGGGCGAAAATGCCTTGTTGATGCTAGAGGTCAGAGGAGAATGGGCCGACTGATTCAAGCTGATAGAAGAGCAACTTTGACTGAGATAACCACTCGTTACAACCGAGGTATGCAGCAAAGCATTCGTGAAGCCACAACACACACAACCTTGAGGCGGATGGGCTACAACAGCAGAAGACCCCACCGGGTACCACTCATCTCCACTACAAATAGGAAAAGAGGCTACAATTTGCACAAGCTCACCAAAATTGGACAGTTGAAGACTGGAAAAATGTTGCCTGGTCTGATGAGTCTCGATTTCTGTTGAGACATTCAGATGGTAGAGTCAGAATTTGGCGTAAACAGAATGAGAACATGGATCCATCATGCCTTGTTACCACTGTGCAGGCTGGTGGTGGTGGTGTAATGGTGTGGGGGATGTTTTCTTGGCACACTTTAGGCCCCTTAGTGCCAATTGGGCATCGTTTAAATGCCACGGCCTACCTGAGCATTGTTTCTGACCATGTCCATCCCTTTATGACCACCATGTACCCATTCTCTGATGGCTACTTCCAGCAGGATAATGCACCATGTCACAAAGCTCGAATCATTTCAAATTGGTTTCTTGAACATGACAATGAGTTCACTGTACTAAAATGGCCCCCACAGTCACCAGATCTCAACCCAATAGAGCATCTTTGGGATGTGGTGGAACGGGAGCTGCGTGCCCTGGATGTGCATCCCACAAATCTCCATCAACTGCAAGATGCTATCCTATCAATATGGGCCAACATTTCTAAAGCTTTCAGCACCTTGTTGAATCAATGCCACGTAGAATTAAGGCAGTTCTGAAGGCGAAAGGGGGTCAAACACAGTATTAGTGTGGTGTTCCTAATAATCCTTTAGGTGAGTGTATTTAGGGTAGGACATTTACTAAATATCTTCATGGAGCATGATCTTAATATCCTAATGATTTTTGGCATGAAAGAGGAATGTATAATTTTGCCCCACACAATGTGTTGTTGGCCATCGGCACAGATATACCCGTGAGATCAGGACTGGGGTTGAGCTCCAGGGGCACAGATGTGTGTTTTGTAAGCACTATAGCGTTGATTCTGATGGTCGGGGAAATAGCGCAGCTCTTCAGAGAGGAACGGAAAGCCTCCCAGAGACTCTTCGTTGATACTGATGGGACGGGGTGGTTTTGACAGTCACATTCTCTTCCAGAGAGCAGCCAGTGTCAATAAAAGAGTGAGATAAACGTGCATTAGAGGAGGAGAGCAACTGCACACACACACACACACACACACACACACACACACACACACACACACACACACACAGTTTCTTTCTCTTGCATCACCATTTACAGTCAGTCTGGAAGGACATGGGAATGAGTCCATTGACGTGAATACATCTGTTTCCTCTCTCTCTCTCTCTCTCTCTCTCTCTCTCTCTCTCTCTCTCTCTCTCTCTCTCTCTCTCTCTCTCTCTCTCTCTCTCTCTCTCTCTCTCTCTCTCTCTCTCTCTCTCTCTCTCTCTCTCTCTCTCTCTCTCTCTCTCTCTCTCTCTCTCTCTCTCTCTCTCTCTCTCTCTCTCTCTCTCTCTCTCTCTCTCTCTCTCTCTCTCTCTCTCTCTCTCTCTCTCTCTCTCTGTCTCTCTCTCTCTCTCTCTCTCTCTCTCTCTCTCTCTCTCTCTCTCTCTCTCTCTCTCTCTCTCTCTCTCTCTCTCTCTCTCTCTCTCTCTCTCTCTCTCTCTCTCTCTCTCTCTCTCTCTCTCTCTCTCTCTCTCTCTCTCTCTCTCTCTCTCTCTCTCTCTCTCTCTCTCTCTCTCTCTCTCTCTCTCTCTCTGTCTCTCTCTCTCTCTCTCTCTCTCTCTCTCTCTCTCTCTCTCTCTCTCTCTCTCTCTCTCTCTCTCTCTCTCTCTCTCTCTCTCTCTCTCTCTCTCTCTCTCTCTCTCTCTCTCTCTCTCTCTCTCTCTCTCTCTCTCTCTCTCTCTCTCTCTCTCTCTCTCTCTCTCTCTCTCTCTCTCTCTCTCTCTCTCTCTCTCTCTCTCTCTCTCTCTCTCTCTCTCTCTCTCTCTCTCTCTCTCTCTCTCTCTCTCTCTCTCTCTCTCTCTCTCTCTCTCTCTCTCTCTGTCTCTCTCTCTCTCTCTCTCTCTCTCTCTCTCTCTCTCTCTCTCTCTCTCTCTCTCTCTCTCTCTCTCTCTCTCTCTCTCTCTCTCTCTCTCTCTCTCTCTCTCTCTCTCTCTCTCTCTCTCTCTCTCTCTCTCTCTCTCTCTCTCTCTCTCTCTCTCTCTCTCTCTCTCTCTCTCTGTCTCTCTCTCTCTCTCTCTCTCTCTCTCTCTCTCTCTCTCTCTCTCTCTCTCTCTCTCTCTCTCTCTCTCTCTCTCTCTCTCTCTCTCTCTCTCTCTCTCTCTCTCTCTCTCTCTCTCTCTCTCTCTCTCTCTGTCTCTCTCTCTCTCTCTCTCTCTCTCTCTCTCTCTCTCTCTCTCTCTCTCTCTCTCTCTCTCTCTCTCTGTCTCTCTCTCTCTCTCTCTCTCTCTCTCTCTCTCTCTCTCTCTCTCTCTCTCTCTCTCTCTCTCTCTCTCTCTCTCTGTCTCTCTCTCTCTCTCTCTCTCTCTCTCTCTCTCTCTCTCTCTCTCTCTCTCTCTCTCTCTCTCTCTCTCTCTCTCTCTCTCTCTCTCTCTCTCTCTCTCTCTGTCTCTCTCTCTCTGTCTCTCTCTCTCTTGTCCAGCTGCACACACGTGACGTTCAGAGGAGCCGTTTAAATGTTTAATGGCAGCTGTGAATGTCTGAAATATCCAGTTAAAATAATCAAGTTTTCACTAAGCACAATAATCAGATTTATTCATTTTCATTGATAGAGCCAACATTATTACAACAATTCATAGGAATAAAATAACTCACATTTTTACAGCTTTACAGAAATACATTACAATTTACAGTGACTTCAGAAATATACAAATAACAGTGTATTCATTCATGAGCTCAGTGAATGTAACATATCAATTCATTTAAATTAATCTGCTGTTCAAAGAGCTCAAAGACACTCGAACAAGAACATGTGTTTTAAAATAAAACGTAATATCTTCAGTCATTTTCTTCTCCAGTAAATGCGTCTTGATTTATAGATATTTGTGCTGGAAAACAAATTATACGAATGATGCTCAATATATCGCCCGTGCTCGTCTTCATTTCTGTTCTATTTTCCCAGTTTCTAATCACACACACACACACACACACACGCACACACACACACACACACACACACACACACACACACACACACACACACACACACACACACACACACACATATATATATTATGAATAGTTATGCATGTTATTTTTACAATCAAGTTAAACATAAAATGCAAAAGCCTCTGTAAATGATGCACCAGTGTCCATCTCAGCTGTCTTCCATCAGGAGAATCATATTTCATATTTCATATGGAGAGCGTGAATACAGATCTCTGACAGATACAGTCATCAGATATTACAGACAAACATGCACTGCAAAACAGGCTTCATCACTTTTGAGTGTGTTTGAGTCCAAACATCTAAACATTCTCAGATCAAGATGATTTTACCAGATTTGTTTCAGTTTTCTGGGGGAAAAAAATTAAATTGTTATTTTGCTCTCCATTATTTTCATTCAACTGTGAAAAATGTGAGAGATTTCATTTGTGAGTTTTCTTTATGTTTATCCAAAAATAATAAATAAATGAATAAATAATCAATCGTGCATCTTCACATTTTCTAGGATGGACACTGCAAACAAATGCTTTTCTTATTCAGTGTTTTTGACGTGTTTTGAGTCTAAAAGTTTTGCTTTGAGTCTTTTCTTGGGTAAAACGAGACACGAGATTATTTGTCTTACCTCGTTGGCAGATCAGTTTGCCCGTTTTAAGCAAAAACTCTTCTTTTTTTCTTTCTTTCTTGTTCAGAAAACAAGATAAAATATCTTATTATCATCTAGCGAAAGCATCTTGATTTAAGAGCTTTTAGACATTTAGACTGGAAACACTGTGTAAGAACAGCATGTTTGGCAGCGTGTGGCGTGACTTTTCTTGTGTTATCGATCTCTGAGCGCAGCGTCTCCCCTCGCTCCTCTCTCATGACGTCAGCTCGTACAGTCTCTGTCGCCAAAGCACAAGAGTAAAGCGCCGCTGAGCTGCACTCGATGTGTTTGCTCGTCTGTTTGTTTGGTCTGCGCTGGTTTATTTATGCTGCAGTGCTGTAGCTCCGCTTCACGCTTCACTTCTGTGAGGGAATGTTACAGAGTAAATACACAGAGACGGCGGCGCGGTGAGCACAACTGCGACCAGAGAAGGCAAACATTCACTGTATTGGATTATTTTGGCTTGTTTTTCATCTGAAGCGTTTATTTGATGTTTGTTCTGGTCGGCGTGTGCAATCGCTCATGCCATGTGTTCTGTCGCCGTGTGTTTCCGCAGGTAAACGGCCGCACCAGTGTCAGATCTGCAAGAAAGCCTTCAAACACAAGCACCACCTGATCGAGCACAGCCGCCTGCACTCCGGGGAAAAGCCCTACCAGTGCGACAAATGCGGCAAGCGCTTCTCGCATTCGGGATCGTACTCGCAGCACATGAACCACAGGTACTCGTACTGCAAGAGAGAGGCCGAGGAGCGGGAGGCGGCCGAGCGCGAGGCGCGGGACAAGGGTCACCTGGAGCCCACGGAGATGCTGCTCAACCGGGCCTACCTGCAGGGCATCGCTCCGCCCGGATACCCCGAGCACCCGGAGCGAGAGCCCATCCTGCGGGACGGCCTGAACGGGAGCATGCGGGAGGTGGAGGGGGCCTTCGTGAAGATGGGCCGGCGGGATGACGAGTTCGAGGAGGAGGAAGAGGAGAGCGAGAACAAAAGCATGGACACGGACGCGGACACCATGAGGGACGAGGAGGAGAACGGCGAGCACTCCATGGACGAGAGCTCCGTGGACGGGAAGAAGTCGGATCACGAGGACGGCGTGTAGCCGGACATTATGCATATTATGCAAAACTGAAGAAGAAAATTAAAAAAAATAAATGAAGTTTTATAAATTGTACAGTATTAAGGCCTAAAATATGTGTGGTGCTACCATCCTAAAATCATGTGTTCCATAGTATTTATAGCACAAACTAGTAAGATGTACAAAAAAAAATTGCACTCTGCTTCTATAATCACTACGGATGAAATTATTTATACAGTGTTAAAAAAGCGGATCAGTATTTAAAGCGTCTCTGCCCTCGCCACACACACTTTTAGGCCTTGTCACCTGACCCATGTGAAGGACCGTAACAGTGTTCCGTTTGTGCGCGGCTGTTTGTCCGGAGAGAGAAGCCTTTGGACGGTTGTTGCCTTATATGCAAACCTGTAGTTCAGCGCGTTTCTAAAGTGCCAACCCTGTTCAGCGTTAGAGGAGAGCCGTCTCCCTCTCTCCCTCGCTCTCTCTCTCTCTCTCTCCGTTAGCACAGCAGCTCTTTCCTTTACCACGACCTTTGTGCAATTGCGTTCTCAGTATTACACCAAACCGGTTTGCAATGACTGAATTGCATCCTTTTATTTGTAGGTTTAAATAACATCTTATTTATGTGGCCCATTTTGTATCTCCTGATTTTATTTATTTCATACTGTACAGTACAGTATTATAGTTCTTCAATAAATAGATCTATTTTAGTAAAAGGGAACCTGGAGTTGACGAGAGCATTTATTGTGTTTTAAAACATTAACTGTGCAAGTTTCAGTTGTCTTGTTTTGTTCTTTTATTTTTTTCTCCAAAAAATTCCAAAAAATTTGGGAACTTTTGATACAATTACTGTATTTTCAGCTGAAAAAAAGCAGAGCTCGTTCATGTGTTTCTGAAGAGGGACGGTTGAAACTCAATGTATGATATCATGACTGAAAACACACCAATCTTTCCTGAAATGTCTTTGTAAGAGTATTATGGACTTTTTAATTTGTAATTTCTCTTGGAGATGACCATGCTCAAATAAAAGTAGCCAAATTAAAGACCTTTTCCAGAACGAGTGTGTGTGAGTGAGTGTGAATTCCCCGTTCACAGGACGCATTATGATGTCTCTGCGTTTGAGTCGGACGGTGATCCTCCGTCATTAGATATTCCTGAAACTTCACAGCCGATGAAGGCCGGCAGGTTTTCAATGAACTCTTCAAATAAAGAGCAGAGAACCTGTCGAACAAAGCCAGACGGACAGAGAGAGACAGCTTAAAGAGTCTCGAGCGCTCCTACAGCATATGCATATGAAAGAACAGATCAAACGCTCTCTCACACACACTCACACACACACACACACACACACACACACACACACACACACACACACACACACACACACACACACACACACACACACACACACACACACACACACACACACACACACACACACACACACACACACACACACACACACACACACACACACACACACACACACACACACACACACACACACACACACACACACACACACACTCACACACACACACACACACACACACACACACACACACACACACACACACATCTCTCCTGACCGCACCTGATCAATTGAGTTTGCAAATGACAAAAAGGGAATAAAAAGTGAAGATGCCACATCATCTGTTCGGTTTAGTGACTGATTTTACAATCTTGCCAAACACTTGAGATTTAAACAAAGAGAGTTAATAATAATAATAATAATAATACTTCATACTTATGTTTATATGTTAAAAATGGCATTCATAGATCAGAATGGGGCTAAAGGGAATATTTGTTTTGAAGATGATTTAAGCGTAAACTTCAGAAACCTGCTGGACGTTTCCACAGTTATTGCTCATTGTACTTAAAATTGCACAGGTGTAGAAAAAAATGAAAAAGATGAAAAATGAGAATGGGTCTTGACAGCGCGCCCTGGTCTCCCTCGTACAGTATATTTGCATTAAACTATATAATTAGGATAAA
>JAGHMJ010000879.1:5000-20000 GCA_018749465.1 Paracanthobrama guichenoti
GAGTCCTATCCCGAGTCTTTCCCACCGGCTGTGAGGGGAAGACCACATGTCCCGAGATTCTGCGCTCAAACGTGGCGTCATCAAACTATGCCTTTGTTTTGAATAGACGACCTCTAGCGGACAGGAAAGTTACATAGTGCACCTTTAAGCTGCTATATTAATAAAAATATGAATGTCTCTGTTCCAGTGTTCTGGTCCTTCATGTGGTTCGTGGGCTTTTGCTTCTTGGCCAATCAGTGGCAGGTGGCAAAACCGGAGGACAACCCTCTGCGAGCGGGAGGAGACGCGGCACGCGCGGCCATCGCCTTCTCCTTCTTCTCCATCTTCACCTGGGTCTGTACCTGCTTTGATTAAACTCAAGAACTTTGTCCCCGAGCCGTGTTGGTTATTTCAGGCGTGCTCACGTGTGTTTCAGGGAGGCCTTGCGCTGTTCTCTTTGGAGAGACTCAAGCGTGTGCGTTTTCAAGAGGAGTATGAGGAGCTCTTTACACACACCAGTAAACATGTTCCCTGTGGGACTCGAGCCTCAGCTGTCGTCCTGAAGACTGAATCCGTCGCAGTTAAAGAGTCTTTACTCTGAATGTTCTTTACTGAGCTACGTGAAAACATTAGTGTTATGAATAACATCCCATTTACATCCCATTTTGTTTCCAGAAAGTCCATCAGGATGATTTGAAGAGATTCGTGCTGATGTTTATCGACTGCTCATCGTGTGTCTGTTCTGTCCTTACAGTAAAGGCAAACTCAAGCTTCATTTTTCTGACCAATCTGACTGAATCTTATCTTTCTCTCTTTTCCTCATATCATATTTTCTTTCCATCCTTCCCCAAATTGTTTTTTTTTGAATGCTCAACCCAAATCCATCGTCCCCATGTTAAACCACCTTCCATCCAGGCGGGTCAGGCCGTCCTGGCGTTTCAGAGGTATAAGCTGGGCGCGGATTCGGCTCTGTTCTCGCAGGACTACGCTGACCCCAGCCTGGACGCGGCCGCCGTGCCCTACAGCTCCTACAGCGCCGCAGACGGTCCGGAGAGTCCCGGAGGAACCGGCGGCGGGTTTGACGGGTCAGCGGGGTACCAGCGGCAGGAGTACTGACCACTGAGCGGCAGAATAAAGTGTTACAGTAGCAAGCACGACACATGATTTATATTGAGGTCATTTGTGTAGCTGGCGTTAATCCTCAGGTGAGCGTTACTGACTCACACTGCTCGAGCGGACGCAGCGGCTGTCAGATGGGCTTCACATGGACGCCCATCCCGCCACACGCTTTCAGAAATTATGATTGTGACATAGAAATTATGACACTCATTTTTGAGATGAAAAGTACAAATTATGGCAAAAATCTTAAATTATAACAGTTGAAATTGACAAATCTTAAAATTATGGCATACTAAGACATTTATGAGATGAAAAGTTTAAATTATGAAAAAGTTAAATTATGTCAGTTGAAAGTGGTCGAAATAATGACACACTAAGTCATGTTTGAGATGGAAAGTCAGAATTACGTGTTCATCAAATGCACAATTATGACAGTTGAAATCGACAAAAAGTCAATTATGAATTAAAATTAGGAAAATTCATTAAATTAATTAAAATCAAATTAATGAAGTCATGAGTCATTTATGAGATGAAAAGTTAAAATGACAAAAATGTGACAGTTGAATTTATGAATGAAATAGTTGAAATTATGAAAAAGTCGAAATTAATAATTGAAATTGACATAAATGTTAAAATGATGACATACTAAGACATTTTGAGGTGGAAAGTTGAAATTATGACAAAACATTTTAAATTGACCTACTAAGACATGTTTATAAGATGAAAAGTTTAAGTTATTAAATAAAAACTTGAAATTATGAGTCAATTATGAGAAATGTTAAGTGCTGTTTAAATGGACAAAACGTCAATTATGAATTAAACTGAAACACTTGAAATTTATGACATGAAAAGTTAAAATTGACAAAAATTTGAAATCTTGACAATTGAATTTATTATGAATGAAAAGTCGAAATTATGAAAAAAAGCAAAGATTATGACATTCTAAGTCATTTATGAGATGAAAAGTCAAAATTGACATACCCTACTAAGTTATAATTATGATAAACAGTAAATAAATCATTAAAAGCACATAATTAAAAACAATATCTCATTTAATTATTTTTAAATCTCATTATTTTGACTTTTTGTGTCATCATTTCGAGTTTTTCATTATAATTGTGGCTTAGTATGTCATAAAAAGCTTGACTTTCTTCTTATGTGGTGGAGATGGGCTTCCATGTTTTCCTCCTGGAACCTCAGGGCATTAATGTTTTTCCAGGATGATCCCCAGACTGTGAGGAGGGGTTTACCGGTTTGCCTTGATCTCTAAAGTCCACATGAAATGCATTCAGAACTCACTTCACCTCCATAATGTGTGTTCAGAGTGACGTCAGGAAGAAATCATGAGGAAAACTGATGAATCATGTATGAAGGAAGTAAATCGAGTCCGTTTTGACATCATGTCGGCTGTTGTTGTCATTCTATATTAAGATGCTCTTCGAGTGTGTGTACGCCCTGAGCGCAGTGGCATTAGCCGAGTATGGACGTAGTGTCCGGCGGGAAAACTCGGCAACACTGTTTATGCTAATATCTGCTGTATGTAAGTCTGTACATCTAAATAAACGTTCATGAATAATAATAAAACGATTGATGTTTATGGCATTAAAATGCCCCGTGAAATCATTTGCCACTTTTCCATGTAAGTGGAATTATGCAAGGCCACATGAGAAAATAATCATGCTTTTGTAAATCATAATTACTGACATGATTAATTATGGGATAAAAAGGTCAAAAGTTCCAAACCATAAAACAGACTAACCTAGACTGCAGTTCCGAATTCAGCACATATTTATGCATAACGCATATTTATGAGAAGAAAATTCAGTCATAATTATGAGATTGAAATTATGACTTAAAAAAGTTGAATAAAAAAGTTTAAATTATGAAACGAAAAGTAAAAATTGACATGACATTATCGCCTAATTTTTATATTAGAACTATGACAAAACGAGGGGGGGGGGATGACTTAGTATGTGATCATTTCAATTGATTATGTGATAATTATGATTTCCCAAGCATGATCTGTGTTTGTAATGTGGCGGAAATTCTCGGACTGATCTCAAAGCCATGGCGCTGGGGTGACGCTGAGTCGCGCATGCGCGCAGATGAGCTGTAGATCTGCCGTCGCACTTCCGCTCAAGATGGCGGCGCAGCGCAGGAGTCTGATGCAGAGCGTAAGAAAGTCCTTTTCTCTAATCATCCACACTCATTATTACTCGTTTACTGCTGGGTCGTCTGTAGACTTACCACACACATTATTCATGGAGTGGAAAGGGTCATGAGTGAATTCATCTCGAGTTTTAGTGTGTATTCAGTGTGTTGAGCTGCGACTGTGTCTCTGTCTTTACGTTAATTACGATGTTTACGTTCTGTCTCTGTTCACTGAAGCATAACTTCATGACACACACTAACACACTCTCGCTGAACCCACACCAGGGTTTACAAACGAAACGAGACCTTTTCTGATCAAATCTATCCTGGAAGTCTGAAAGCCTCATGAATGAACGTGTTTCACAGCTCAAACATCTAAACATTCTTAAATCAAGACACAGTTAGTGGAGAAGAGAAATGACTGACGATATTGAGTTTATGAATAAAACATGAATGGCGTCTGCCAGAGTCAGAACAATAGCCTTCTGGAGTCAGAACAATAGCCTTCTCCCCTTGGACTCCACTGGCAGACGCCATTCATGTTTTATTCATAAACTCATAAACTTTTATACATTTTCAGAAATTTGAGATCAAAAGTAGAAATTGACGTAAAAATTATGACATTTATGAAATGAAAAGTTGAAATTGTCATTACGAATGATGTCATGAATTCAAAATGACGGGAGCTTGAGATGAAAAGTCAAAATTATGAAAAATTGATCAAAAAAAGTTCATTTATAACTAAATTATATTTATAAATGAAAAAAGTCAAAATTATGTCGGTTAAAATTGACAAAAGTCAACTTTATGACACGTCATATTTATGAGATGAAGTTGAAATTATGACAGTTGAAATTAACGTAAAAAGTCAAATGACGTCAGTTGACAATAGTCGTTATGACATTAAAATTCAAAATTATATCAGTTGAAATTGATGTCAAAATTATTAAATAAAAACTCGTTTGAGATGAAAAGTCGAAATTATGATATACAAAGTCATATTTATGAGAGATAAAAAACTTTATAAAACTTTAAATTATAAAACGTAAAAATTCTGTCAGTTGGAATTTACAAAAGTCGACGTTATATTCATGAGATGAAGTTGAAATTTTGACACAAATGTGAAATTATGACATCAAAATTATGACAGTTGAAATTGACGTCAAAATTATGAAATAAAATTGTGAAATTATGGCAGTCGTTTGAGATGACAAGTTGAAGTTATGACAGTTGAAATTAACATAAAAAGGGTCAGATGAGTGACTGATGGACGGGTCAGATGAGTGACTGATGGACGGGTCAGATGGTCAGATGAGGGTCAGATGAGTGACTGATGGACGGGTCAGATGAGGTGATGTGTGACTGATGGGACGGGTCAGATGAGGGTCAGATGTGTGACTGATGGGACGGGGTCAGATGAGGGTCAGATGAGTGACTGATGGACGGGTCAGATGTGTGACTGATGGACGGGTCAGATGTGTGACTGATGGACGGGTCAGATGTGTGACTGATGGACGGGTCAGATGAGGGTCAGATGAGTGACTGATGGACGGGTCAGATGTGTGACTGATGGACGGGTCAGATGAGTGACTGATGGACGGGTCAGATGAGTGACTGATGGACGGGTCAGATGAGGGTCAGATGAGTGACTGATGGACGGTCAGATGTGTGACTGATGGGACGGGTCAGATGTGTGACTGATGGACGGGTCAGATGAGTGACTGATGGACGGGTCAGATGAGTGACTGATGGACGGGTCAGATGAGGGTCAGATGAGTGACTGATGGACGGGTCAGATGTGTGACTGATGGACGGGTCAGATGTGTGACTGATGGACGGGTCAGATGAGGGTCAGATGAGTGACTGATGGACGGGTCAGATGAGTGACTGATGGACGGGTCAGATGTGTGACTGATGGACGGGTCAGATGAGGGTCAGATGTGTGACTGATGGACGGGTCAGATGAGGGTCAGATGAGTGACTGATGGACGGGTCAGATGTGTGACTGATGGACGGGTCAGATGAGTGACTGATGGACGGGTCAGATGAGGTCAGATGAGTGACTGATGGGCCCGGGTCAGATGTGTGACTGATGGACGGGTCAGATGTGTGACTGATGGACGGGTCAGATGTGTGACTGATGGACGGGTCAGATGAAGGTCAGATGTGTGACTGATGGACGGGTCAGATGTGTGACTGATGGACGGGTCAGATGTGTGACTGATGGACGGGTCAGATGAGTGACTGATGGACGGGTCAGATGTGTGACTGATGGACGGGTCAGATGTGTGACTGATGGACGGGTCAGATGTGTGACTGATGGGACGGGTCAGATGAGGTCAGATGTGTGACTGATGGGCCGGGTCAGATGAGTGACTGATGGGACGGGTCAGATGTGTGACTGATGGACGGGTCAGATGAGGGTCAGATGTGTGACTGATGGGACGGGTCAGATGAGGGTCAGATGAGTGACTGATGGGACGGGTCAGATGTGTGACTGATGGGACGGGTCAGATGTGTGACTGATGGGACGGGTCAGATGAGTGACTGATGGACGGGTCAGATGTGTGACTGATGGACGGGTCAGATGTGTGACTGATGGACGGGTCAGATGTGTGACTGAAGGACGGGTCAGATGTGTGACTGAAGGACGGGTCAGATGTGTGACTGATGGACGGGTCAGCTGTGTGACTGATGGACGGGTCAGCTGTGTGACTGATGGACTGGTCAGATGAGTGACTGATGGACGGGTCAGATGAGTGACTGATGGGCCGGTCAGATGTGTGACTGATGGGACGGGTCAGATGAGTGACTGATGGACGGGTCAGCTGTGTGACTGATGGACGGTCAGCTGTGTGACTGATGGACGGGTCAGATGTGTGACTGATGGACGGGTCAGATGAAGGTCAGATGTGTGACTGATGGACGGGTCAGCTGTGTGACTGATGGACGGGTCAGATGTGTGACTGATGGACGGGTCAGATGAAGGTCAGATGTGTGACTGATGGACGGGTCAGATGTGTGACTGATGGGACGGGTCAGATGAGTGACTGATGGGACGGGTCAGATGTGTGACTGATGGGCCGGGTCAGATGTGTGACTGATGGACGGGTCAGATGTGTGACTGATGGATGGGTCAGATGTGTGACTGATGGACGGGTCAGATGAGGGTCAGATGTGTGACTGATGGACGGGTCAGATGAGTGACTGATGGACGGGTCAGATGTGTGACTGATGGACGGGTCAGATGAGGGTCAGATGTGTGACTGATGGACGGGTCAGATGAGGGTCAGATAAGTGACTGATGGGGTCCGGGTCAGATGTGTGACTGATGGGACGGGTCAGATGTGTGACTGATGGACGGGTCAGATGTGTGACTGATGGACGGGTCAGATGATGGACGGGTCAGATGTCAGATGATGGATGGGCGGGTCAGATGAGTGACTGATGGACGGGTCAGATGTGTGACTGATGGACGGGTCAGATGAGTGACTGATGGACGGGTCAGATGAGTGACTGATGGACGGGTCAGATGTGTGACTGATGGACGGGTCAGATGTGTGACTGATGGACGGGTCAGATGTGTGACTGAAGGACGGGTCAGATGTGTGACTGATGGACGGGTCAGATGAGTGACTGATGGACGGGTCAGCTGTGTGACTGATGGACGGGTCAGCTGTGTGACTGATGGACGGGTCAGATGAGTGACTGATGGACGGGTCAGATGAGTGACTGATGGACGGGTCAGATGTGTGACTGATGGACGGGTCAGATGTGTGACTGATGGACGGGTCAGATGAGTGACTGATGGACGGGTCAGATGTGTGACTGATGGACGGGTCAGCTGTGTGACTGATGGACGGGTCAGATGTGTGACTGATGGACCGGGTCAGATGAGTGACTGATGGACGGGTCAGCTGTGTGACTGATGGGACGGGTCAGCTGTGTGACTGATGGACGGGTCAGATGAGTGACTGATGGACGGGTCAGATGAGTGACTGATGGACGGGTCAGATGTGTGACTGATGGACGGGTCAGATAAGTGACTGATGGACGGGTCAGATGAGTGACTGATGGACGGGTCAGATGTGTGACTGATGGACAGGTCAGATGTGTGACTGATGGACAGGTCAGATGTGTGACTGATGGACGGGTCAGATGAGGGTCAGATGTGTGACTGATGGGCCGGGTCAGATGTGTGACTGATGGACGGGTCAGATGAGTGACTGATGGACGGGTCAGATGAGTGACTGATGGACGGGTCAGATGAGTGACTGATGGACGGGTCAGCTGTGTGACTGATGGACGGGTCAGATGAGTGACTGATGGACGGGTCAGATGTGTGACTGATGGGCCGGGTCAGGTCAGATGTGTGACTGATGGACGGGTCAGATGTGTGACTGATGGACGGGTCAGATGTGTGACTGATGGACGGGTCAGATGTGTGACTGATGGACGGGTCAGATGTGTGACTGATGGACGGGTCAGATGAGGGTCAGATGTGTGACTGATGGACGGGTCAGATGTGTGACTGATGGACGGGTCAGATGAGGGTCAGATGTGTGACTGATGGACGGGTCAGATGAGTGACTGATGGGCGGGTCAGATGAGTGACTGATGGGACGGGTCAGATGAGTGACTGATGGACGGGTCAGATGAGTGACTGATGGACGGGTCAGCTGTGTGACTGATGGACGGGTCAGCTGTGTGACTGATGGACGGGTCAGATGAGTGACTGATGGACGGGTCAGATGTGTGACTGATGGACGGGTCAGATAAGTGACTGATGGGCCGGGTCAGATGTGTGACTGATGGGACGGGTCAGATGTGTGACTGATGGGCGGGTCAGATGAGGGTCAGATGTGTGACTGATGGACGGGTCAGCTGTGTGACTGATGGACGGGTCAGATGAGTGACTGATGGACGGGTCAGATGTGTGACTGATGGACGGGTCAGATGAGTGACTGATGGACGGGTCAGATAAGTGACTGATGGGCGGGTCACTGAGGACTGATGGGCGGGTCAGATGTGTGACTGATGGACGGGTCAGATGTGTGACTGATGGGACGGGTCAGATGAGGGTCAGATGTGTGACTGATGGACGGGTCAGATGTGTGACTGATGGACGGGTCAGATGAGTGACTGATGGACGGGTCAGATGAGTGACTGATGGACGGGTCAGCTGTGTGACTGATGGACGGGTCAGCTGTGTGACTGATGGGCGGGTCAGATGAGTGACTGATGGGACGGGTCAGATGTGTGACTGATGGGCCGGGTCAGATAAGTGACTGATGGACGGGTCAGATGTGTGACTGATGGGACGGGTCAGATGAGTGACTGATGGACGGGTCAGATGTGTGACTGATGGACGGGTCAGATGAGGGTCAGATGGACGGGTCAGATGAGGGTCAGATGTGTGACTGATGGACGGGTCAGATGAGTGACTGATGGACGGGTCAGATGAGGGTCAGATGTGTGACTGATGGGACGGGTCAGATGAGTGACTGATGGACGGGTCAGCTGTGTGACTGATGGACGGGTCAGATGTGTGACTGATGGACGGGTCAGATGAGTGACTGATGGACGGGTCAGATGAGTGACTGATGGACGGGTCAGATGTGTGACTGATGGATGGGTCAGCTGTGTGACTGATGGGCCGGGTCAGATGAGTGACTGATGGGCCGGGTCAGATGAGTGACTGATGGACGGGTCAGATGTGTGACTGATGGGCGGGTCAGATGAGTGACTGATGGACGGGTCAGCTGTGTGACTGATGGGCGGGTCAGATGAGTGACTGATGGGACGGGTCAGATGAGGTCAGATGTGTGACTGATGGACGGGTCAGATGAGTGACTGATGGACGGGTCAGCTGTGTGACTGATGGGACGGGTCAGCTGTGTGACTGATGGACGGGTCAGATGAGTGACTGATGGACGGGTCAGATGAGTGACTGATGGACGGGTCAGATGAGTGACTGATGGACGGGTCAGATGTGTGACTGATGGACGGGTCAGCTGTGTGACTGATGGACGGGTCAGATGTGTGACTGATGGACGGTCAGATGAGTGACTGATGGACGGGTCAGATGAGGTCAGATGAGTGACTGATGGACGGGTCAGATGAGTGACTGATGGGACGGGTCAGATGAGTGACTGATGGGCGGGTCAGATGTGTGACTGATGGGACGGGTCAGATGAGGTCAGATGGACGGGTCAGATGAGGGTCAGATGTGTGACTGATGGACGGGTCAGATGAGTGACTGATGGACGGGTCAGATGAGGGTCAGATGTGTGACTGATGGACGGGTCAGATGAGTGACTGATGGACGGGTCAGCTGTGTGACTGATGGACGGGTCAGATGTGTGACTGATGGACGGGTCAGATGAGTGACTGATGGACGGGTCAGATGAGTGACTGATGGACGGGTCAGATGTGACTGATGGATGGGTCAGCTGTGTGACTGATGGGACGGGTCAGATGAGTGACTGATGGACGGGTCAGATGAGTGACTGATGGGACGGGTCAGATGTGTGACTGATGGGACGGGTCAGATGAGTGACTGATGGACGGGTCAGCTGTGTGACTGATGGACGGGTCAGATGAGTGACTGATGGACGGGTCAGATGAGGGTCAGATGTGTGACTGATGGGACGGGTCAGATGAGTGACTGATGGGCCGGGTCAGCTGTGTGACTGATGGATGGGTCAGCTGTGTGACTGATGGACGGGTCAGATGAGTGACTGATGGACGGGTCAGATGAGTGACTGATGGGACGGGTCAGATGAGTGACTGATGGACGGGTCAGATGTGTGACTGATGGGCCGGGTCAGCTGTGTGACTGATGGACGGGTCAGATGTGTGACTGATGGGCGGTCAGATGAGTGACTGATGGGCCGGGTCAGATGAGGGTCAGATGAGTGACTGATGGACGGGTCAGATGAGTGACTGATGGGACGGGTCAGATGAGTGACTGATGGGCCGGGTCAGCTGTGTGACTGAAGGGCGGGTCAGCTGTGTGACTGAAGGGACGGGTCAGCTGTGTGACTGAAGGGACGGGTCAGATGAGTGACTGATGGACGGGTCAGATGAGTGGCTGATGGACGGGTCAGCTGTGTGACTGATGGACGGGTCAGCTGTGTGACTGATGGGACGGGTCAGATGAGTGACTGATGGACGGGTCAGATGAGTGGCTGATGGACGGGT
Source organism: Paracanthobrama guichenoti (assembly GCA_018749465.1). Classification (NCBI taxonomy): domain Eukaryota; kingdom Metazoa; phylum Chordata; class Actinopteri; order Cypriniformes; family Gobionidae; genus Paracanthobrama; species Paracanthobrama guichenoti. The sequence continues at coordinate 15,453 of JAGHMJ010000879.1, forward strand.
CAGATGTGTGGCTGATGGGCCGGGTCAGATGAGTGGCTGATGGGCGGGTCAGATGAGTGGCTGATGGGCCGGGTCAGATGAGTGACTGATGGACGGGTCAGCTGTGTGACTGATGGACGGGTCAGATGAGTGACTGATGGACGGGTCAGATGAGGGTCAGATGTGTGACTGATGGACGGGTCAGATGAGTGACTGATGGACGGGTCAGCTGTGTGACTGATGGACGGGTCAGCTGTGTGACTGATGGACGGGTCAGATGAGTGACTGATGGACGGGTCAGATGTGTGACTGATGGACGGGTCAGCTGTGTGACTGATGGACGGGTCAGATGTGTGACTGATGGACGGGTCAGATGAGTGACTGATGGACGGGTCAGATGAGGGTCAGATGAGTGACTGATGGACGGGTCAGATGAGTGACTGATGGACGGGTCAGATGAGTGACTGATGGACGGGTCAGCTGTGTGACTGAAGGACGGGTCAGCTGTGTGACTGATGGACGGGTCAGCTGTGTGACTGAAGGACGGGTCAGCTGTGTGACTGAAGGACGGGTCAGCTGTGTGACTGATGGACGGGTCAGATGAGTGACTGATGGACGGGTCAGATGAGTGGCTGATGGACGGGTCAGCTGTGTGACTGATGGACGGGTCAGCTGTGTGACTGATGGACGGGTCAGATGAGTGACTGGACGGGTCAGATGAGTGGCTGATGGACGGGTCAGATGTGTGACTGATGGACGGGTCAGCTGTGTGACTGATGGACGGGTCAGATGTGTGACTGATGGACGGGTCAGATGTGTGACTGATGGACGGGTCAGATGAGTGACTGATGGACGGGTCAGATGAGGGTCAGATGAGTGACTGATGGACGGGTCAGATGAGTGACTGATGGACGGGTCAGATGAGTGACTGATGGACGGGTCAGCTGTGTGACTGATGGACGGGTCAGCTGTGTGACTGAAGGACGGGTCAGCTGTGTGACTGAAGGACGGGTCAGATGAGTGACTGATGGACGGGTCAGATGAGTGGCTGATGGACGGGTCAGATGAGTGGCTGATGGACGGGTCAGCTGTGTGACTGATGGACGGGTCAGCTGTGTGACTGATGGACGGGTCAGATGAGTGACTGATGGACGGGTCAGATGAGTGGCTGATGGACGGGTCAGATGTGTGGCTGATGGACGGGTCAGATGAGTGGCTGATGGACGGGTCAGATGAGTGGCTGATGGACGGGTCAGATGAGTGACTGATGGACGGGTCAGATGAGTGACTGATGGACGGGTCAGCTGTGTGACTGATGGACGGGTCAGATGAGTGACTGATGGACGGGTCAGATGAGGGTCAGATGTGTGACTGATGGACGGGTCAGATGAGTGACTGATGGACGGGTCAGCTGTGTGACTGATGGACGGGTCAGCTGTGTGACTGATGGACGGGTCAGATGAGTGACTGATGGACGGGTCAGATGAGTGACTGATGATGGACGGGTCAGATGAGTGACTGATGGACGGGGGTCAGCTGTGTGACTGATGGGACGCGGGTCAGCTGTGTGACTGATGGACGGGTCAGATGAGTGGCTGATGGACGGTCAGGTCAGATGAGGGTCAGATGAGTGACTGATGGACGGGTCAGATGAGTGGACTGATGGGACGGGTCAGATGAGTGACTGATGGACGGGTCAGATGAGTGACTGATGGACGGGTCAGCTGTGTGACTGATGGACGGGTCAGATGAGTGACTGATGGGCGGGTCAGATGGTCTGATGGACGGGTCAGATGAGTGACTGATGGGCCGGGTCAGATGAGTGACTGATGGGACGGGTCAGCTGTGTGACTGATGGACGGTCGGGTCAGATGTGTGACTGATGGACGGGTCAGATGAGTGACTGATGGACGGGTCAGATGAGTGACTGATGGGCGGGTCAGATGTGTGACTGATGGACGGGTCAGCTGTGTGACTGATGGACGGTCAGATGAGTGACTGATGGGCGGGTCAGATGAGGTCAGATGAGTGACTGATGGACGGGTCAGATGAGTGACTGATGGACGGGTCAGATGAGTGACTGATGGACGGGTCAGCTGTGTGACTGAAGGACGGGTCAGCTGTGTGACTGATGGACGGGTCAGCTGTGTGACTGAAGGACCGGGTCAGCTGTGTGACTGAAGGACGGGTCAGCTGTGTGACTGATGGGACGGGGTCAGATGAGTGACTGATGGACGGGTCAGATGAGTGGCTGATGGACGGGTCAGCTGTGTGACTGATGGGACGGGTCAGCTGTGTGACTGATGGACGGGTCAGATGAGTGACTGATGGACGGGTCAGATGAGTGGCTGATGGACGGGTCAGATGTGTGGCTGATGGACGGGTCAGATGAGTGGCTGATGGACGGGTCAGATGAGTGGCTGATGGACGGGTCAGATGAGTGACTGATGGACGGGTCAGATGTTTGACTGATGGACGGGTCAGATGTTTGACTGATGGACGGGTCAGATGTGTGACTGATGGACGGGTCAGATGTGTGACTGAAGGACGGGTCAGCTGTGTGACTGATGGACGGGTCAGATGTGTGACTGAAGGACGGGTCAGCTGTGTGACTGATGGTCGGGTCAGATGTGTGACTGATGATGGTCGTGTGTGCTGTGATTTCAGCATCAGAGCTGGACGGACGATCTTCCTCTGTGTCAGCTGTGCGGCATCGGCTCAGCCCCAAACTGCACGTACGGCCCTGACGGGAAGGGGACCCAGAGCCACCCGAATGAGGACGGACACTTCCGCTTCAGGTAGAGTCGCTCTCAGCCGCTGCAGACGCCTGCACAGGCTCAGTGTGATCTGATGTCACGTCCTGTTTTCTCCTCAGTACGGAGTGCTGCTTCCTCTACGGGGTGTTTAACGGCTACGACGGCAGCCGCGTGGCCAGCTTCGTGTCTCAGTGTCTGACAGCGGAGCTCCTGCTGGGTCAGCTGAGCACCGGTCACACGGACGCAGATGTGCGCAGGATCCTTTCACAGGTACCAGAGCCTCACCTGATCAGATTAAACTGGAGTTCTGCTCTATTGTGAGTGAAATGCTTTAGGAACAAGAACAAATGTAGGGCAGGGCTTGATTTTGATTGGATGGTTGTGGTTTGCTATTGGCGGATCTCATGTGAGTGACAGGTTGCCCCGGCCCCTCTTCAGCTCTACTGAAGACAATAGTGTCCTTATGCAGATCATGTTCTGTTCTCAGTCACATGGGTGATGATGCATGTCTTTTAAACTCTCAGGCGTTTGATGTTGTGGAGAAAAGCTACTTTGAGACCATCGACGATGCTCTCGCAGAGAAGGCCAATCTGCAAACACAGCTTCCTGAGGTGAGGACAGATGCATGTACAGACTCAAATCACTGCTTTTGCACGGGATAAGAGTGTGTGTGTGTGTGTGTGTGTGTGTCAGGGTGTGTATCTGTCCGCTCAGACGCAGAAGATGGCTGAGCGGCTGAAGGCTTTAGAGCAGGAGGTTTCAGGTGGAGCCACTGCCATCGTTGCTCTGATACTCAATAATAAACTCTACATCGCTAACGTCGGTATGTGCATCACACACACACAAACTCACATTCTCACACACACTCAATTACACTCACTCACTCACTCACTCACTCACTCACTCACTCACTCACTCACTCACTCACACACACACACACACACACACACACACATGATTTGGGAGATCTTTTTGTCGTTCTTTTCATGTTTCTGGAGATGTGATCAGTAGTGTGTGTTTTCAGGGACCAATCGTGCTCTTCTCTGTAAGACGACCACTGACGGTCAGAACCAGGTGATCCAGATCGGCCGAGCACACACAACCGACAACGATGATGAGCTAACCAGACTCACACAGCTGGGTCAGTACACACACTCTCACACACATACTCTCTCACACACACGCACACACTCTCTCACAAACACTATACCTCTCACACACACACATACACACACTCACACTCTCTCTCACACACATACACACACTCACACTCTCTCTCACACACACACACACTCACTCTCACACACATACACACACTCACACTCTCTCTCACACACACACACACACACACACTCTCACACACATACTCTCTCACACACACACACACACACTCACTCTCACACACATACTCTCTCACACACACACACACACACTCTCTCTCTCTCTCTCACACACACACATACTCTCTCACACTCTCTCTCTCTCACATACACACACTCTCGCGCACACACATACACACTTTCTCACAAACACGCTCTCACACACACACAAAAAAAGTAAGTAAAAATTTTAAGTATCATCTTGGCAACACTGGTGTGGAACAGCATTTACTGTGAAACACCGGCGGATCATGAGCTGCTCACGTGTAAATGAACACTGCGTCGCGCTTCACTCTGAAACACTTATTTATTTAAAACGCAGCCCTTGACATTTGACAATCCCACTATGCCATATCTCAATGTATGCAGACTCATTCTATTCAGTTAAATAGTCAGTAATGAAGATCAGTGAGTTTTTCTCTTTGTGTTATTAA
>JAGHMJ010000879.1:35000-45000 GCA_018749465.1 Paracanthobrama guichenoti
CACACACACACACACACACACACACACACACACACACACACACACACACACACACACACACTCACACACACACACACACACACACACACACTCACACACACACACACACACTCACACACACACACACACACACACACTCACACACACACACACACACACACACACACACTCACACACACACACACACACACACTCTCACACACACACACTCTCACACACACACTCTCACACACACACACACACACACACACAAATAATCTATTTATACAGTATTATTGATTTCAATAGAATTAAAGAGAATAAACAATTCAATAATTTAAAGAAAGGACAGAATTTGCCATTTCTATTCTCAAGTAACTTCAGCTCTAGCGAATAAAACTCTTTGTCTTTTATTTGTATCTGCAGTTTTTGTAATCAATTAATTTTTCCTGGCTGATCTGAACAAAATGAGCAGTTTCCAAATGTATATATATATATAACGTTTATATAAAAATATGTATATCTGAAAAGGTTCACGCGATGTCACTTCCTGTGCGTCACAATCATAAGGAGCGCATATTCGGTAACAGGAAGAAAACCTGAGGGTTGTGCGAGAGAAGTGAGTTTTAGATCATCACAGCTACTTATAAATAGTTATTCACTACAATAAATGAATATAACAATTATTACGTTGTTGAATTATATCAATTTCTTTTGATGACGTAAAATAAACCAGAATCCCATGACAGATGTTTAACGTGAGCTAGTTCTCATCAGCGAGGCTGAGTTACGTAAAGCCCGTGCGGAGGATGCGGCGCTCGTGAGGATGCTCAAGTGATCCGCTGGCTGTCGCACTCGGTGTGTGTTTGTGTCGGTGGTCCGGAGGGCGGAGCTGCGGGTCTCTCTCTGCGCCCCCGGTACCGACGGACACACCGATCACTGCTGGGCGGAAGAGCGTCACTTCAGCAGAAAACAGACCGAGAGCGAAGCAGCGCGCACGGGCTCAGCGCTCCCGTTAACCGAGATCAAGCGAGACTCGATCCGTGAACGCGACGACGCGTCGAGAGGGCTTTTCTCTTTCTTCTGCGCAGGCATGGATTTACACACGGACGCCCGAGACGAGCGCGATCCGCCCGCATCACCGGCCGAGCGGCACTGAAGCATCTCCGCCCCGAACGCGAGATCCGACCGCTCCGATGCGAACAAAAGCCTCCGTCCGCCCGCATTCACCTCCACCCTGACCGACCGCAGCGCCTCCATCCGCAATGAACATCTAGAGGAGCGTCAGGCGATGGGTGAGACAACACACACACACACACACACACACACACACACACACACACACACACACACACACACACACACACACACACACACACACACACACACACACGGAGACAGACAGACAGACAGACAGACAGACAGGTCGGGTGGATGGAGAGCAGCGTCTGTTCGGCCAGAAAGCAAAACCAAAAACAGCCGAAATCACGGGCGTCTCATTAACCCTCGCTGCTGCCGCTGCTATTAATGTTCCTGATGTTGATTCCCGGTCTGATCTGGTGTTGGTCTGTCTCAGAACGAGCTTGTCAAACCCAAATATCAACTTGCTTTTGCATCTGTAGTGAGGTGTGATTTAAATATGTAATTGAAGCATTGTATTGGTGAAACCGCACAGGCCTCTGACAGCTACAATCCAGATTCTGATCCAGTTTGACTCCAGATCAGTGTGGAAACATTATATCAGATCCCTAAATATGATAACAACATGTGATTTAAATATGTAGCTAATTGAAGCTTTGTACAATCCAGATTCTGATCCAGTTTGACTCCAGATCAGTGTGGAAGAACATGAAGATAAGAACATGACTGACTCAGAAGTCACCCTAAAAACATTAACATGCTTTTGGATTGTGACATAATTTTTTAGTTTTTGATTCTCAATGTTGATTATCATTAGTTTCTCAACATGCAATAAAATAGTGTTTTTAATATTGAAATCAGCATACTTTACTAGACTCAGACTATTGAGTGTGCAATTTAAATAAGATTGTTTGAATATTAGAATGAAGCCTGCGTTACAGTAATGAAGAGCTGGGGGGAAATTTGCCTACTTGTTATGAAAATGCATTGAAATACATTTAATCTTAATGGTCCTAAAATGTGCTTCATCATATTATATATTTTCTCATTTCTTTCTTCTGGTTTTGTGTCGTACATGTTCTCGACAGGTTTCATGAGATTCTCCCGGGCTGATGTTAGTTCAGGTGAAGGCCAGAGAAACAGGCCGGCTTTATTCTCTGGTTCTGCTCTGTGGTTTTCTAGATAATGATGTGGATTGAGTTTCAGCTCACAGGTGACTGACCTACAGCACCGGATCATAACAATGACATGTGAAATGTGTGTGTGTGTGTGTGTGTGTGTGTGTGTGTGAACACACGGTGAGCAGATGTTGAGTCTCATGCCATCCTCAGCTCATATGGTGTCTAAGATCACAACAACCTGGACATTTGGATGAGCGTTTGATCACAGGATCCGTGAAGAGTTTAGATGATGTGAGGTCTGGATGAACAGATCATGGCTCATGATGCTCCTGTTTAAAGCACATCTGAACGCAGATGATTGTTCACTGGATGTAATGGTCATTTGGTTAATGCTTGAGTTTTCGAAACTTTCTCTGATCTCATGAACTCATGTTCTGTGAAAACACTGTAACGCTCAGAACTCTTAAGGTTGTGTGTCCGCCGACACGTTTTTGTAGGTCTGCTTGTTGATGAGCAGGATGTGATGGTCGGCTGGGTAAAAGGTGACAGTGATGCGTTTTACTCAAACATTTTTCAACACTAAACAAATGGCAAACTGTTTTGAATCATTCAGTCAAATGCAGGAGTTAAACGGCACTACTCTAAAGGTACGTTTACACGACAACGATGTGCTAAAAACGGCATTTCTCATGTACAGAAGACACGTTGGTTAAAAAGATTTGCATGCACATGGCAAAACAACAACAAAACGCTGTATTCTGCTGCTAGGCCTGTAGGGTTGGGTACCGTTCACATTTGAACCGGTACCTTCGGTACTTTAGGGATGTTTCCCTCAATAACTGTGCAGAAACTGTAAGTCATTTATAGAAGTGTTAGTGACATTATGCCAGAGCTGTCTGTGATGTTTGTATACTGTAATATTTACCTGTAAATAGTAAGCTACTAGCTATATATAATATAATATATTATATATATACTCACCTAAAGGATTATTAGGAACACATACTAATACTGTGTTTGACCCCCTTTCGCCTTCAGAACTGCCTTAATTCTACGTGGCATTGATTCAACAAGGTGCTGAAAGCATTCTTTAGAAATGTTGGCCCATATTGATAGGATAGCATCTTGCAGTTGATGGAGATTTGTGGGATGCACATCCAGGGCACGAAGCTCCCGTTCCACCACATCCCAAAGATGCTCTATTGGGTTGAGATCTGGTGACTGTGGGGGCCATTTTAGTACAGTGAACTCATTGTCATGTTCAAGAAACCAATTTGAAATGATTCGAGCTTTGTGACATGGTGCATTATCCTGCTGGAAGTAGCCATCAGCGAATGGGTACATGGTGGTCATAAAGGGATGGACATGGTCAGAAACAATGCTCAGGTAGGCCGTGGCATTTAAACTATGTCCAATTGGCACTAAGGGGCCTAAAGTGTGCCAAGAAAACATCCCCCACACCATTACACCACCACCACCAGCCTGCACAGTGGTAACAAGGCATGATGGATCCATGTTCTCATTCTGTTTACGCCAAATTCTGACTCTACCATCTGAATGTCTCAACAGAAATCCAGACTCATCAGACCAGGCAACATTTTTCCAGTCTTCAACTGTCCAATTTTGGTGAGCTTGTGCAAATTGTAGCCTCTTTTTCCTATTTGTAGTGGAGATGAGTGGTACCCGGTGGGGTCTTCTGCTGTTGTAGCCCATCCGCCTCAAGGTTGTGCATGTTGTGGCTTCACAAATGCTTTGCTGCATACCTCGGTTGTAAGCAGTGGTTATTTCAGTCAAAGTTTCTCTTCTATCAGCTTGAATCAGTCGGCCCATTCTCCTCTGACCTCTAGCATCAACAAGGCATTTTCGCCACAGGACTGCCGCATACTGGATGTTTTTCCTTTTCACACCATTCTTTGTAAACCCTAGAAATGGTTGTGCGTGAAAATCCCAGTAACTGAGCAGATTGTGAAATACTCAGAGACGGCCCGTCTGGCACCAACAACCATGCCACGCTCAAAATTGCTGAAATCACCTTTCTTTCCCATTCTGACATTCAGTTTGGAGTTCAGGAGATTGTCTTGTGATTGTGATTGGTTGATTAGATAATTGCATTAATGAGAAATTGAACAGGTGTTCCTAATAATCCTTTAGGTGAGTGTATATATGTATTAAATAAAAAAAAAAAAAAAAATACACAACACAGAATTTGTGGGAAATCTTTTCATAGAAAAAAAAAAAAAAAAAAAATATATATATATATATATATATATATATATATATATATATATATATATATATATATATATATATATATATATATATTATATATATATATATATATATATATATATATATATATTATATTATATATATATTATATAATATAATATATTATATATTTTTATATATATATATAATATATATATATATATATATATATATTATATATTTTATATATATTACTAATTTAGTACAAAATTACAGGTGTGAAACCTCCCCAGGACCACGGTCCAATGAAAAGAGGCAGTCTCGGTCCGGATCAAACTGAACAAAGGTTCGGTTCGTTTCTAGTGTGAAAGCATTTTCTGTATGGTTTGGACTTTCAGACCATTTACAGGAAGTTCCTGTTTATGTTTAAATATTATAATGTTATTTTTAAATTTCATCTCGGCTATATTGATTATGAAAAATGCAAAGATGCACAATATGGCAGAAGACAGAAGGTCAGAAATGATTTGACCACTTCATTAAGTTTTGTTTTGTAGAAAGCCTTTCTTTAAAGTGAATTTCGTTTTATATAAATTGTATCTTAATTTTAATCAATGTTTCATCAGCCAATTGCCCGGATTTAATAAATAAGAAGCAAATATAGCAGACAACAATCATGACATGGAGGCGCCAGAGCGATCACTTGCATTGCTCTTCAACGTGTCTCATAAATAAACTGAAGCTCAGCAGGCTTCTTGCCTCACGGACATGAGAAATATGTGTATAGAAAGCTTGAAATGTCCACTTTTAAATTAAACGATTCGAAACGAAAAGAAATAGTCAAGCAATGCACACTGTTCAATAGTGGCAACGATATGCGTCTGTTCATTCATTCTTGTCAAAGACGCTGACGTCAGATGCACGTCCGTTTACAAACCAATCAATGTCAAGATGCAGCCCACACAGATAACGACAGGACTCAAGTATGTCACGTACAGTTCTTTAGTGCGCTCGCATAAGTGCAATGTGAAACCTAACCAAATGTATAAAATGTATCAAAACACGATCTTTGGTTCGGACCTTGGTGCAGACTCTCAGGTGTGAAAACGCCCTAAATCGGCGTAATTCGGTCTGTGCCCTTAAGTACAGAGCGCGGTACCACACCCTATAGGCCAGTAGGTGGCGATGTCACTTTGTAAAGAAACACAACTGACGTCATGTTTTTGTAATTTACACGGTGACGATTTGTGTTTTCAGGCCTCCAATGCGCTGCAGTCGTATAAATGAACAGCCAAAACATAAAAAGTTTTTTAGCTGAAAACGGTGTTGTGAAAACCACCTCTGGCTTCATTTGGAGTCAGTGGAAATAGACAGTGACTCTCATTTTGTTTGAAAAGTTGCTTTACTTTAGACATTATGAAGTACAGAACCAAACGGCTGAGAGAAGGCTGGCAAATGAGCATGAAAGACTAAATTATGCTTATAAACACTTCAATTGTGAGTACATTTCACCCATATACTACTAATAATAAATTATTATGCAGAGAGAAAATGTCAAAGATAAACAAACGGTGACAGCTTTTGGTATGGAAGTTTTGGTTTGATTTTTATTGTCATACTAGAGATAAACTTGGAACTAGAGACATGTTTGGAAGCAGCGGTGTGTGTGTGTGTGTTTCTCACACATATCCAGTGCGTCAGGCGTGTGAGTGTTTTTGTGCATCGGTGTCGTCTTACAGCTGCGTCCCGAACACACCTACTGCAGCCAAAATGGTGCTGACCTGTTTTTGACCTCTGAGTGTGTGCGGAGCTGACGTGCGATGGAACGTCCCACTCGCTTCCCGTCAGCGAGGGGACCTCCACCTATAGACACACACACACACACACACACACACACACACACACACACACACACACACACACACCTCCAACTGTGCACTTCCTCCTCTCTGCTGACAGTTTCCTGTCTCAGAGCCTGATATCTAACAGTTATATAACACATTCATTTCTTCACACTAAATGTCCAGGAAAGTGTGTTTTGAGAGCCAATCACAGCAAATATGAATGCATTTGTGGTGACGGGCCAATCAGATGTGACTGTGGGCGGGGCTAGTGTGACATGACAGGAATACAACAGTTTCCTGCCAGTTAACACACCCTCAGATTTAAGGTCTGTTCTGTTCTCTCGCTGGAGGTTCGATCAGTTCGAGTATTAGTGACTTAGTGAACAGCTCTAATGATGCAAACTTGTTTAAAGTTCAGGTAATCTGTAAATATTTCATGAACTCGCAGGAGGTCCAGGGTGTGTCCCACAGATATCAGGTCACAAACCCTGCGTATCCTCACTTCAGCCCGTTTCTAATGTAGCGTCGCTCGGTTCATAAAGCCTAACTAATTCTTATCAAAAGTTAATATAGTTGGTATTTCACAAAGAGTCAGTGAAGATGAAATATGAGACATGATGCTTATAGAAATTATGCAAAATGTGTGACGTTTCAGTTTTACTGCCTCTAATTTATGGTTGAGTTGAGTTAGTTAGTAGTGTGTTGAAACTGGCGGTTATGGTAAGGGGCGGGACATTTCCCAAACACCAATCACAACACACTGCTCCAGCCGACCAATCAGAGCACAGTGTGATTTTCAGAAGGAGGGGCTTCATAGAGACAGGAACTAAACAGAGTTACTGACAGACTGGGAAGAGAGGAGCCGCAACAATGGAGAATATGGGAAATAATCAACATTCAAGCAGGAAAACCTGCTCTAGTAGAGCCAGAAACATCAAGAGTTTGGGCAGCATTTCTCTGGCCAGCAGAAGCAGTGAGCGGTTGTGCAGCTGTAGGACGGGGTGAAGCGCTGGACCGGCTCGTCGCCCACATTCGGACAGAAGGAGTGTTTTCTGTGGATTGGGCAGATATTGAGCGGCTAGAGAATGAGCTCTATTGTACCCGTAGACAGACAGGCGCTCACACACACACACACACATAGACATTGTTCAAGACTGAGTTTGGCTCCGCCACACTTTTGGTGACACATGATGTGTGACGTATGTTTCCATGGTGACATACGTGACGCAGCGGGAGACTGGAGCAGTTTAGTGTTGGCACTGCCGGACCAACTGACTGAGACATTCACACACATGCCGGTCACTGTCTGAAGATCAGACTCACACCAACTCACATACTGTATTATTAGTGCTGGTAGTCATGTGTCACTGTGATTTCTCAGATCATCTGCGGTGATGAGGAGAGTGTGCTGCTACTTTACTAAGTGATCAGACACCATTTTCTCATGCCGGCGGACCCGAGTTCGAGTCCCGCTTGGAGCGGGTGGTTCAAACAGGAGGGGTTACACATAGCAATGCCCAAGCAACCACAGTGCAACTCTCAATACCACACAGAACACCATAACAACCACATATCAACACCCGGAACACCCTAATGGATAGATGCACTTTTATGATGATAGATGCACTTTTATGATGGATGGATGCACTTGTATAATGGATAGATGCACTTTTAGGATGGATGGATGGATGGATGCACTTTTATGATGGATAGATGCACTTTTATGATGGATGGATACACTTTTATGATGGATGGATGCACTTTTATGATGGATAGATGCACTTTTATGATGGATGGATGCACTTGGATGGATGCACTTTTATGATGGATGGATGCACTTTTATGATGATGAATGCTCTTTTATGATGGATAGATGCACTTGGATGGATGCACTTTTATGATGGATGGATGCACTTTTATGATGGATAGATGCACTTTTATGATGGATGGATGCACTTTTATGATGGATAGATGCACTTGGATGGATGCTCTTTTATGATGGATAGATGCACTTTTATGATGGATGGATGCACTTGTATAATGGATGGATGCACTTGTATAATGGATAGATGCACTTTTAGGATGGATGGATGCTCTTTTATGATGGATAGATGCACTTTTATGATGGATGGATGCACTTTTATGATGGATGGATGCACTTGGATGGATGCACTTTTATGATGGATGGATGCACTTTTATGATGATGAATGCTCTTTTATGATGGATAGATGCACTTGGATGGATGCACTTTTATGATGGATGGATGCACTTTTATGATGGATGGATGCACTTGGATGGATGCACTTTTATGATGGATGGATGCACTTTTATGATGATGAATGCTCTTATGATGGATAGATGCACTTGGATGGATGCACTTTTATGATGGATGGATGCACTTTTATGATGGATAGATGCACTTGGATGGATGCACTTTTATGATGGATGGATGCACTTTTATGATGGATAGATGCACTTGGATGGATGCACTTTTATGATGGATGGATGCACTTATGATGATGAATGCTCTTTTATGATGGATAGATGCACTTTTATGATGGATGGTTGCACTTGTATAATGGATGGATGCACTTGTATAATGGATAGATGCACTTTTAGGATGGATGGATGCTCTTTTATGATGGATAGATGCACTTTTATGATGGATAGATGCACTTTTATGATGGATGGATGCACTTTTATGATGGATGGATGCACTTTTATGATGGATGGATGCACTTTTATGATGGATGGATGCACTTGGATGGATGCACTTTTATGATGGATAGATGCACTTTTATGATGGATGGATGCACTTTTATGATGGATGGATGCACTTTTATGATGGATAGATGCACTTTTATGATGGATAGATGCACTTGGATGGATGCACTTTTATGGTGGATGGATGCACTTTTATGATGGATAGATGCACTTGGATGGATGCACTTTTATGATGGATAGATGCACTTGGATGGATGCACTTTTATGATGGATGGATGCACTTTTATGATGGATAGATGCACTTTTATGATGGATGGATGCTCTTTTATGATGGATGGATGCACTTGGATGGATGCACTTATATGATGGATGCATGCACTTTTATGATGGATAGATGCACTTGGATGGATGCACTTTTATGATGGATGGATGGATGGATGGATGCACTTTTATGATGGATAGATGCACTTTTATGATGGATAGATGCACTTTTATGATGGATGGATGCTCTTTTATGATGGATGGATGCACTTTTATGATGGATGGATGCACTTTTATGATGGATGGATGCACTTGGATGGATGCACTTATCTGATGGATGGATGCACTTTTATGATGGATAGATGCACTTGGATGGATGCACTTTTATGATGGATGGATGGATGGATGGATGCACTTTTATGATGGATAGATGCACTTTTATGATGGATAGATGCACTTTTATGATGGATGGATGCTCTTTTATGATGGATGGATGCACTTTTATGATGGATGGATGGATGGATGCACTTTTATGATGGATGGATGGATGGATGGATGCACTTTTATGATGGATGGATGCACTTTTATGATGGATGGATGCTCTTTTATGATGGATGGATGCACTTTTATGATGATAGATGCACTTTTATGATGGATGGATGGATGCTCTTTTATGATGGATGGATGGATGGATGCTCTTTTATGATGGATGGATGGATGCA
>JAGHMJ010000879.1:52500-57500 GCA_018749465.1 Paracanthobrama guichenoti
GAACTAAGTTTTTATTCCCTTAGAATGAGCCGTTTCTATCTACACACACCGAGGGTGCCCTTATAGTGAAGACGCCATTTTGTGCCGCCATGTTTCTACGGTAGCCCTAAAGGGACAAACTGCTCTACAGAGCGCTAGCTACTCTCTGCTGTCTCAGACGACCACATCTTTGTCCTGTGTTGGCCACCGTAGCTTCTCTTTGTGCTTCGAAAGGGAGGGCTGAGCGGTTGCAATTCGCTACCTCACTGCTAGATGCCCCTTTTTTATTTACACACTGCACCTTTAAAATGATATGCATTACCAGTATAACACTAAGTATGAGTATGTAAGACCATGGACCCTATCACACACCCGGCGCAATGCGACGCGACACGAGTGTGTTCTGCTAGTCTCAGCCTGACGCAGTTCTCATGTTCACGTCCAGCTCCACGGTGTTTAAATATCAAATGCACTGGCGCATCTGTTCACCCATGGGCGTCTGGTCTGAACACCAGGTGTGTTCAGGAGCATTGCTGGAGCGTTGCTATTGTGAGGAACTGAAAACCACTGACCATTGACCAACACAAACCTGCTCTAAAGTCAATAGTGCAGTATTTGTGTGTTATTTAAAGGGTGTGTTAGTAATATGATCCTATAGGCAGTGCACAACACACACACACACACACACTCTCTGATTATTACACACACAGGGACGCACAGCAGCGCACACACACACACACACACATTTAAATATTAAAAATAAAAGGATTCCTCTCTGGAGAAGCGTTTAGTCTCTCCTCATGTAAATAGTGATTCCGCTCATGGTCGCAAGCACAACTGGCTTTTAAAGGGAAAGGGAGATGAGAGACTGATTTATTGCACATTACGCACAAAACACACCCATGACTCATTAAGAGACGAGGCACAACCCTTTTGGATCATGCGCCGGGCACGCAGACTGTTTTTCCCGTCATTAAACTAGCAAAAGTGGTTTCAGACACGCCCTAAGTGCACCTACTTTGTATGCTAAGATTGTTAAAATACGGTCCTAAAAGTCTCTGAACTGTTTTTCTCTCTCCTGTTTCTCAGGATGAAAATGAGACGTCACAGGGTTTTCTTGATTTGCACGGTGGGACTGTGTGTGATTTCCTTCCTGCATTACTACAAGGCTCTCCACTACGTGTCCCTGCTGAGGGAGTTGTCTGCGCCCTACCCTAACATCAAATCCTTCATCATGGTCACTGGTTTCTTCTGGAAGGAGGGCACCACTCCGCTGTCAAGTGCGTCCCCGGAGGAAGGGCCTCCTCTGGTTCACAGGCTGTCGGACGGCAAGCCTCGGGCCGGAGGAGGTGGTCTGGAGCTCAACACCGGACAGGAACCCGAAGCTCCACAGCCGTGGAAGAGACCTGAAGATCTGCAGCACCGGAGCTCAGGCACTACAGAGGTAATGGCACTGTTCTTATATAAAGTCACTTTCTGAACCAAACACTCACAGTCAGACAGATAGTCTCGCCCCAATCTCATTGGTTGACCGCTCAAACAAACAGATCAATGTTGTGAAAGCATCACAGGGAGATTAATTTATATATGTCTATGAATGACATTGAGTCAAAACTTGCAAGAGGATAATATTTAATCATTCACTGGGGCTGCATAGTTAAAGGGGACCTTTTATGCAAAGTTCACTTTTACATGGTGTTTGAACATAAATCTGTACACAACCATCCTATAATGATCAAAATCTACACACTCTTCTTTTTTTAATCCCCATAAATCATAAGCAGTGTCTCAGAACAAGCCGTTTCCAATTTTTATGCATTGTGACGTCACATATGATTAGGCCCCACCCATGACAGCTGACTGACTCTGCCCTATTAGCATAGACCCCACCCATGACAGCTGACTGACTCCGCCCCATTAGCATAGACCCCACCCACGACTGCTGACTGACTCCGCCCGACAGTAGGTACTGTATATTACGCTACTGTCACTTTAATACACAGATCTAATACACACATGCAATTTATTTACGTTCACAGACATAACCGACTGTGTTTATGTGAACTGTGTGTGTTTTTGACATAACCGACTGTATATTTGACAGTTTAAGCACGATAAGACGTGAAACAAAACTCACAGGACGCTCTGTCTGACACACAGCTTTCTGTGCACGTGCTGCATGTGTGTGTGTGTGTGTGTGTGTGTGTGCTCAGAAAACCATATATCAGAAGTTTAGACTGTTATGGCTTTAAAACACATGCAGATCATAAACTCTCATGATGATGAAGAACTGCAATGTCACGTGAGTGTGATGGAGATGATAATGAAAGCCAAACAGATGTTTTAGTGTTTGGCAGAGTATCAGAGGCATGAGCCGTACAGGCCCCACCCTCTTTTGGAAAGGGGGGCGGAGCAACAGCTCATTTGCATATAAAGATACATGCACGGAAAAAGCATGTTTTTCCTTCAACTCAAAAATGGTGTAAGGCCCGCTAAAATCGTTCCAATGAGGGTAACGATCCGTGGTCGAAGGTCGCTGCACGTTCAGTGTTTTCAGCTGGGCAAAAGGATTTAATTCCAATTTATCTTTATCTGACTCCATTTAATCATAATTTTGAATTTAGGTTAAAATGCCAATTGGTTATTTGGTCATTTATATTTAATAGTTAACATTTAATTATTCTGTTTAATCCTTGGTTGAAATTATACCCGTTCATAATCTACTAGAGCTAGTTAATAATTCCAGAGTAAATCAGAATAGATCAAAATGTAACAATTTATTAACAGTCAGGTAAATGTATAACGGTGATTACATAATCAATTCAAAGATAGTCCACACATAACATCAAATACTCTGAAGTAAAGAATGAAATATGGATACCTGACTTCTTAAAATCTATAGCAGACACTCAGCGTTACGGGCTGGCCGATATAAGAGTTCAAGCCCGACCCTTTCTGAAACATCTCCTTAAATATCAGATCAAGATGTAAAACTCTTTCAAATGTAAACGTGATAACAATGGGAATTTAAACTGAGTCACTCTCCCATATAGAAGACCAAATGGCCGACAGCCACACCCACTGTAGCAAAACATCTCTAAACTTCTTAAAACCTTCATTATATTCTTGTTTACAACCTGTTATAAACCTGTTTGCACATTATACTCTTATACATTTGTTAACCACATATTTATAAGTCTACAGTTTACTCACTGCACAGTTTACTTCACTTATTTTATTCCACTTCTTTATTTTTATTTTTACTTTTTCTTCTACTTGACTTGATTATTTATAATTCTACAGGTATATATAGTACTTTTTTATTCTATTTCTATTATAATTTCCTCCTTGTGTTTTTAACTGTGAATTTGCACTGTCCATGGAGCGGACCTGTTTACATCTCACTGCCGGTTGTATATTCTGTATATAACTGTGTGTGTGACAAATAAAACTCTTGAATCTTGAACATTAAACCATACAGATTTTGATGGTGAGAACTAGAGGCAGTGAAAAGAAAGGCATGTAAATTAAAGTCATTCTTAGATGATTCACTCAGCGTGACGTCGTCTCCGATGGGGATGCTAAATGAATGAGTGAGTTTAGAAGCTAATTTCCTTTCTCAGATAGTTTGTTCCTCAATCAGACATTCTGGCGTTATGCAAGTTTTCCTTGTCTTACAGTCCACCTCTTGATCCCGTTGGGTCAAACTCTGGTGGGTCCCATGGGGTCACAGTTAGACGTTGGTTTGTAATCCTTGAGATGTAGGTTAGAACTTGTCTTTGTAAAGTTAGCAGTGGTAGAGACCTTCAGAGGGATCTGTGTTCCTGTAGGACACCGTCTCACCAGGTGTATGTAGTTTGAGTTCAGCAGGTGGATGAATGTGTTCAGGTGTTCTACCTGTGGTTCAGCTGTTCATAGGTTCAGTCTGGGACCTTGTGACTTGGTCAGTTAACGTGTCACTCCTTCATGGAGAAACTTCTGCTTCTGTAGCACCTTCCCGATGATAATCTGACCCTCCTTGTCCAACCTCTCGCCTCCCACGGTGCGGTTATCTGGGGAGACTTCAATAGGTGGAAGGCTTCTCCATGGTTACACGCTGCTTGGTGTGAGACACCTGAAAAGCATCTTAATGGCCACTTAATGAATGAACACTGATGAACTTGAAGTCATAAGGAAATGTATGAGAACACATAATGGAACAAAAACATAAACATAAAGTGGGTTCATGTCAGCAAGTGCGATTGGTACATCTGATCTCAAGTGATTTTTCAAGGTCTCTGAATGGTAGGGTGGTCTCATTACAGCATCTAATTCTTCACTATCACTGTGATGGAGTAGTAGTGGAATTTAAGTATTCTTGGTTTGAATTTCTCTAAGGAAATGTAGCAAAAAGTCAGTGCAACTTACATATTTAAATAGATGATATTCATCAATAAACCATATAATAATAACAACAATAATATTCAATCACAATTATGAAGGTATATATATATATATATTAATCACTGTGTTTGTTCAGGAATCTGACAAATAAAACTCTTGAATCTTCCAATGTAATTAATGCAGATCTAAATATGCTTAGTCATACAATAATGGAGATTGTGTATTCTTTGCTACTGAGTGAGTGGAGTGGTGTGAGTGAGTGGAGTGAGTGAGTTGAGTGAGTGAGTGAGTGAGTGAGTGAGTGAGTGAGTGAGTGAGTGAGTGAGTGAGTGAGTGAGTGAGTGGTGAGTGAGTGAGTGGTGAGTGAGTGAGTGGAGGAGTGAGTGAGTGAGTGAGTGAGTGAGTGAGTGAGTGAGTGAGTGAGTGAGTGAGTGAGTGAGTGTGTGAGTGAGTGTGTGAGTGTCTGTGTGAGTGTCTGTGTGAGTGAGTGAGTGACTGTGAGTGAGTGAGTGTGTGAGTGTCTGTGTGTGAGTGAGTGTCTGTGAGTGAGTGAGTGACTGACTGACTGACTGACTGACTGTGAGTGTGTGAGTGAGTCTGTGTGTGAGTGTGTGAGTGAGTGAGTGACTGTGAGTGAG
>JAGHMJ010000879.1:62500-102500 GCA_018749465.1 Paracanthobrama guichenoti
GAATCCTGCTGTGATGAAAGCATTTTCATGGTTAATGCAGTTGTAAATTACACTGTAGCCACATGGCAATTCTGTGCTCCTGTACATGGTTTTACTGCAGCTATATGGAAAATAGCAGAGTTTCCACTCAGGAGACAAACAAATTCAACATAGAAACACATGAAACTTGAAATGGCTAAACAATTCCAGTATTAAAGTTATTCCAATTTTCACAAGATACATGGCCTAGAATGCAAAGCATCAACAACCTTTATCCTAAGTGTTTCATACAACACTTACAGTAAAGCAATCATGTGTTTTAAAGAATAAACTTAACTAGTCTATGTGTATATATTAACACAAACAACTATAATGTGTGTTCAATGCGCACAATGTGTTTAGTACAATTACAAATTTGAGAATACAAACAGGATCATTGCAATTTGGATGTTTCACTATGAAACTCACTGCTATGAGGCTGCTAGTCCACTAGCCAGTGAGGTTAACAGCTGAAGGCCTTGCATGAACACTGTGGTTAACTCACTGAGAGTCCCATCGCCTGTAAACGTTTTGGAAGACATTAACTTTTTAGCTTTTAGCTTAGCCTTGAGATCTGCAATGGTCTCCTTGTCATTTTTACACTTTTCAGTCAGGGAATATTTCATAAATATGAATAAACGTTTGATTATTCTATTTAACTCTTTACTTTTATTGAACTTGTTCATTCGGTTCTCACTGTTGCACAGGGTCCTCACACTTTCCATTATGCGGCTCACGATCGCAAACTTGCCAGTCTTGGTCATGTAGACAGAGGTAAATGACTTATACTTTTTAGAGGGTTGCTCTCATGCTCACTCACTCTAAAAGTATTTGATCCGTCCCCATAGATCTGTGTACACTTGAATAAAGCAACGTTATCTCTAGTCAGAGGTCACGACCACTACTCAGATATAAGCCGATTAATACTTTCTCTAATAGTAGCTTTGGTATGGCCATGTCATGGTTTCCCATGTACACTTAGCTAGAGTAACTTTACATTAACAGAGGTAAGGCTCACCCTATTTAGGCTGGTCGATCCTAAACGGAAATTCCCTTTATTAGCCTTCACAGTCTAAGTACACTTGAACTAATGCCAAACGTTAGCCGGAGCGCTAAAATCTCAGTCGGCGTGCCTCAACGCTCCACCCAAAACTGGACTGTAGTCCGATACTAACCTGACACAGATTTGCGGTAACAATGGATACAACGTAATTTACTAACGTAATTTACTAGAGTAAATCAGAATGAAATCAAATGTAACAACATATTTATCAAAGTGTTTGTTTTGCGCAGGACATTGCACATTGTGTGTACAACAGCAGTCAGGCTCCCCCTATGAGCGACTCTGCTGTTAACATCCAATGAACCAGCAGCAGTCAAACAATCTAATCCCTGCTCAAATTCTGTTCTTGAGAGTGAAGAGGTTTCAGATTGCATTCTCGTCAATATATTTGAATATGAAAAGGGTTTCTTTGTCTCGGGGCTGATGCAATGCACATTCATTGTTTCTCAGATTTCAAATGTCTATCTTCCATTTAGTCTCTTTAAGGACTAAACAAAGGCCACGTGGCAATTTTAGCTGTTTTATAGGATGTGATAGATTCAGTTTGTGCTACTTATTTGTCTAATCGCTCCCATGAAACAGGGAAAGTCTGTGTTCTCCGAGTGGGCGTACACCCCGTGGGCTCAGCTATGAGCCGCTCAGAAACATTAAATCAACAAAAATATAGTAACACATCGCTATCATTCTGTGTATCAGTTTTAGGTTTTAGTCTTACCACCTCTTAATTATTTATAGTCAAGAGTAATTTTGCTGTGTAGCAATAATAGCTGGTGTAGCTAAATCTGTTGTCTGCTCGCTCTCATCGCGCGTTGCTAGTTTGTTGCAACAAAGCTAATAAAACAATGGAGAAAGCATTTAGCTGATTTTAACATTTTAGGCTCTAATTTACATCTCTGCGTCGAATCCCAGAAAATAGACGATATTCCAGTTTAGATTTCATCTCTTGCTGCGTATGCCGACAAGGAGATGTTTTAAAATCCATGACAAGAGTTTTCATCCTTCATCTGCGCTGTCGCTATAATTTCCCTGATATGTGGTTGTATCTAATGTCCCGGTCTATTGTGGGTGTTCCGACCCATTCTATCAGTGTGTCTATATGGGATGCATCTGTTATTCCCTAAACATTTCTAAAAAGGCAGAAAGGATTTGATTTGCCACAACAGCTGAAGAAAGAGATGCTCAAACCTCTTGTTGATTTTAAAATCCAATACTTCGCTGAAAACACGCTGCTTGTCCAGGTTGCAACATCACGTCAGGGTCAGCAAACTGTAAGGCCCGCTAAAATCGTTCCAATGAGGGTAACGATCCGTGTCGAAGGTCGCTGCACGTTCAGTGTTTTCAGCTGGGCAAAAGGATTTAATTCCAATTTATCTTTATCTGACTCCATTTAATCATAATTTTGAATTTAGGTTAAAATGCCAATTGGTTATTTGGTCATTTATATTTAATAGTTACCATTTAATTATTCTGTTTAATCCTTGGTTGAAATTATACCCGCTCATAATCTACTAGAGCTAGTTAATAATTCCAGAGTAAATCAGAATAGATCAAAATGTAACAATTTATTAACAGTCAGGTAAATGTATAACGGTGATTACATAATCAATTCAAAGATAGTCCACACATAACATCAAATACTCTGAAGTAAAGAATGAAATATGGATACCTGACTTCTTAAAATCTATAGCAGACACTCAGCGTTACGGGCTGGCCGATATAAGAGTTCAAGCCCCGACCCTTTCTGAAACATCTCCTTAAATATCAGATCAAGATGTAAAACTCTTTCAAATGTAAACGTGATAACAATGGGAATTTAAACTGAGTCACTCTCCCATATAGAAGACCAAATGGCCGACAGCCACACCCACTGTAGCAAAACATCTCTAAACTTCTTAAAACCTTCATTATATTCTTGTTTACAACCTGTTATAAACCTGTTTGCACATTATACTCTTATACATTTGTTAACCACATATTTATAAGTCTACAGTTTACTCACTGCACAGTCTACTTCAATTATTTTATTCCACTTCTTTATTTTTATTTTTTACTTTTTTCTTCTACTTGACTTGATTATTTATAATTCTACAGGTATATATAGTACTTTTTTATTCTATTTCTATTATAATTTCCTCCTTGTGTTTTTAACTGTGAATTTGCACTGTCCATGGAGCGGACCTGTTTACATCTCACTGCCGGTTGTATATTCTGTATATAACTGTGTGTGTGACAAATAAAACTCTTGAATCTTGAACATTAAACCATACAGATTTTGATGGTGAGAACTAGAGGCAGTGAAAAGAAAGGCATGTAAATTAAAGTCATTCTTAGATGATTCACTCAGCGTGACGTCGTCTCCGATGGGGATGCTAAATGAATGAGTGAGTTTAGAAGCTAATTTCCTTTCTCAGATAGTTTGTTCCTCAATCAGACATTCTGGCGTTATGCAAGTTTTCCTTGTCTTACAAAGGGCATTTAGAACATGTTATAATAAATGATCTGTGGGGTATTTAGAGCTGAAACTTCACACACACATTCTGGGGACACTGAGACTTATATTACAGCTTGTAAAAAGCTAGCAACTTTTTATCTCACAGTTAATTCACAAATTGGAATCAGAATTTCGAGGTGTAAACTCATAATTGTGAGATGAAAAGTCGCAATTATCTTTTAAAATGTTTTATTCATTGAGCGTTTCGGGCATTTGTTGAAAAATCTGAACTTTGGCGGATATTCGAGCCACGTTAGCCAATCAGGAGCTTGCTCTAGTAGTGACAACAATGAGGACAAAATCATAAGTGGATACCCGGAGCTGTACGATACATCTTCATACTTTATAGAAACGGATAAAAAGGATCTTGCTTGGAAGAAAGTGAGTGAGAAGGTCGGACAATCTGCTAAATTGTAAATAAACACTCATTACTCAATTTGAGCTATACATGGGATGATTTCAGGGTGATTGGGACACTTTTGCCATTGAGATGACTTGGAAAAAAGTGTCCCAATCACCCTGAGTTCACCCTATTGAGACTACAAGCTAGCTAAAGCCGGTAAATTGAGCTTATTCGCCATATTTTAAAACAATCCATGTCAGCCATTTTGCAACGAGACGAGCCGCTGGCAGAAGCCCCTCCCATGACATGGATTTGCATCTGTTTAAAGTGAATGTCACGTGCGAATGAAGCGAGTAAACTCAAAATGTTTAAGCATCCAACTACGCACAAATAGTGCGATTTATTCACTCAAGTCACGTCTGGTATGAACGCACAGTAAGAGTCAGTGAAACTTTCTGCTGTCTTTGAGTCTTCTCATGGTGCTTGTTTTCCATTATTCAGGTTCATAAGGGAGGTTTGGTCGCCTGGCAGCCCAGCAGTCCGACCAACCAGAAGCCTGACCCGCAGAGAGACGCTGCTGTCAGAGTTGCAGCAAACAAGCTTCAGCCGCGCCACGCATCGACTCCAGACCCGCTGCGATCCCTGGGCGACCTGCACCGCCGCACACACCTCCTCCAGGATGACCGTACCCCTTATTTCGTCCGCACCAAAGCGGGCGCTCTGTGCTTCCGTCAGGGGACGGAGATGGCCCCAGCGAAAGACGAGACGTTGAAAGCGAGACCCAGCATTGCTGGAATGGGCCAGCGGAGAATATTGCAGAAGCCTGATGAATCAAAGACTCTAGCAAAATCGGTGGAAGAGTCCGCTCGAGGGAAGCCGAAGCGGGGCAAGCGGCTGGTGAAGTGTGTTTGTCGGCCGGGGTGGCACGGTCCTTACTGCGGCGTGCCCACCATGGTGTACCACTCCAATCTGCCCACAAAAGAGCGGCTGACCCCCCGCGAGACGCCCCGGCGCGTCATAAACGCCATTAACGTGAACCACGAGTTTGACCTGTTGCATGTGCGCTTCCGCGAGCTCATCCGAGCCGTGGATCTCTTCCTCGTGTGCGAGTCCAACTTCACAGCATACGGGGAACGGCGTCCGCTGAGATTCCTGAATCTGCTGCTCAACGGAACGTACGATTACGTGCGGCACAAGATCCTCTACGTCTTCCTGGACCATTTCCCAGATGGCGGCCGACAGGACGGATGGATCGCCGACGACTACCTGCGCACGTTCCTGACTCGCGACGGCATGGCTCGGATCGCGGCCTTACGGTCCGATGATGTTTTTCTCATCAACGATGCTGACGAAATTCCGGCTCAGGAAGGAGTCCTTTTCCTTAAGCTTTTCGATGGTTGGACGGAGCCCTTTGCCATCCACATGCGGAAGTCCCTGTATGGATTTTTCTGGAAGCAGCTGGGCTCACTCGAGGTGGTATCTGGATGCACCATTGGAATGCTGAGGGACGTCTATGACAACGATGGGATTCGGCTTCGGCGGCGGGAGTACTACACCATGCCGGGATTCCGGAAGTACGAGAACGACACCGGACACATCTTGGTGCAGTGGTCAATTGGAAGTCCGTTCCATTTCGCAGGCTGGCACTGCTCCTGGTGTTTCTCGCCAGAAGGAATTCACTTTAAACTCATTTCGGCCCAGAATGGGGACTTTCCTCGCTGGGGCGACTATGAGGACAAGCGGGATCTCAACTACATCCGGGAGCTGATCCGAACGGGGGGCTGGTTTGATGGCTCTGTGCAGGAGTACCCGCCCTCGGACCCTAAGGAACATATGTATGCTCCCAAATACATGTTGGATAATTACGATCACTACCGCTACTTGTTGGAGAACCCTTATGCCAAGCCGGGAGGCGCATAGATGTGCACCAAATGTTTGGGAGAGAGGAGACCGCCGCCCTGTTCCTCTTTCCTCTCATTGGTCAAGACTCTCAGCCCCACCCAAAGCCGTCCAATGGCTGAACGCTTCATATGAACAGGCCTTGTTGCAGAGAACAACAGCAAACCTTTCTGTTCTGGCCGATGTTTACGCGAGAGACTCTGCGCCTCCTGTGTTCACTGTACATGACTGTGTGAGAGAGAGCGAATGTGTGTGTGTGTGTGAGAGAGAATTTCATTGGTGCACAGACTTTCTTGCCTGCACTTCAGATTAAAAAAAAAAAACCTCATTGCACAAATGCCACATTTTTGGGTTTGTTGACAGCTTGTAAATTCCTCTAAACTCAAAACGTCTTTTTCCTCTGTCAGAAAAAAATTGTGTATCATTGTGAAGTGTTCTGAATGAGTTTGTAGACGAGAGAGAGAGAGAGAGAGAGAGAGAGAGAGAGAGAGAGAGAGAGAGAGAGAGAGAGAGAGGGAGAGAGAGAGAGAGAGAGAGAGAGAGGGAGAGAGAGAGAGAGGGAGAGGGAGAGAGAGGGAGGGAGAAAGAGGCCATTTGTTTGAGCTCTTCTAATGGAGCGGATATGTGAGATTGTACTGAGAGAAGTCCGCTCAGAGAGAACACAAACAAGCTTCCTGTTTGAGAAATCCTTGCGGAAAACATCCGAAAGCTCGAAAATGAGCTGTTTTCAACAACACAAAAATCAGCTATTCAGTCCGCAATAATGTGAACCTCTCATGTTGTGCACAAGAACGAGAAGATAGACATAGGCTTTGTTCCAAACTAGTGAAGCAGCATTTTAAAGGGTCATAACACACACAGTTTGTGCCATTCTCATGTTAATCTTGAGTATCTATAGAGTAGTGTTGATCCTTCATATTTGCTGCAGTTTCACTCACCGCCTGAGGTTTCCACTCATGACCGGGAACAAACACACACACTTGCAGAACTCCGGAAACACAAACTGCACTGTTCCCTGTGTCCACTGTTCCCTTAACGCTGGGTTATTTGGGAAGCTGAACAAGGGGATCTTTCCCTCACAGCAGAAACACACTTCTTTAGTGACATTGTTCATCTCGTGTCTAAACACACAACGCCAGCGCCGCCGACGGCTCCCGTAACCCGAACTAAGCTTGTGCGTGTGCATGCGCGTGTGTGTGAGTGCGTGCGTGAGAGAGTGTGAGTGTGTGTTTAATGGAATTCACACTCGTCTTCAGTGAACGTTAAGCCCTGCTTTCTTTGATCTGAGTGGTAATAATTTTCGACATCGATGAGCGTTGTTAGACCGCTGACACAGACCAGCCTAAAAATTTAACAAATTTTAACAGTCTGCCATCTTAACAACAAACATGTGTAGTGGAGAGCAGCATTAAGACATATCAAATATTGGGGGGACCTCAATGCCTATGGTGGTTATGGCCCTGGGTCAGTGGTGTCAAAAGCCGCACTGACGTTCAAGAGGACCAGAATTGCGCAGTTACCTGAATCCACAGCTAACAAAAGACAACACCAAAAAGCTGCTTTTTAAGAATCTCCCATTGTTAGCTTTAGCTTCATAATGAACTGGAATCAGCTCACTGTGTTTTGGAACAGAGCCGTGTAGTGTTTGGTGGTCTTGGCTCTCGTGTTTTAATTTTAATTGAGAACAGGAAACGGTTAATTACGAAATCCTGTGCTGGAAATTCCCCGTTCTCATCGCATTAGAGATGTGTGGAGAATAACACTTACACAGCGGCACCAGAGATCTGAGGATTTGCCGATAGTTCTGTCATTTGCTGACTTTCTCTTCTGGGGCTGGTAAAGTCAACATTAAAACAGCGACTCTCTTCATTCATGTCGCCGCTCTTATTGTAAATGAGTCATTATTATGAAGAAATACAGCTGACGTCAGTCCCTCTCTTTTATCAACCTCCTTCATATAAAGACACATTATGGGGAAAATCAAGGCCCATTCTACATTTATTGTCATTGTTTCATGTTGATTTTAGGCTTCAAATGGTCAGCCATAAACTCTCCCCTAGACGAGTGATTAAAGTAGTAGAGGGAATCATTACCGCTGTGTCAGACGCTGCTAAAAACAGGCCTTCGGATATGCAACCCTGGAGCTCAACACCAGTCATAATCTCACAGGTATATCTGTGGCAATAGTAATACATTGTATGGGTCAAAATGATACATTTTTCTTTTATGCCAAAAAGTAAGTAACGAGTCATGAAGATATTTTGTAAATTTCCTACTGTAAACATATCATAAATGTATTATTAGTAGTAATATGCATTGCTAAGGACTTCATTTGGACAACTTTAAAGGAGATTTTCTCAATATTTAGATTTTTTTGCACCCTCAGATTCCAGATTTTCAAATAGTTCAGCCAAATCATGCATCGATGGAAAGATTATTTATTCAGAAAATTGACCCTTGTGACTGGTTTTGTGGTCCAGGGTCACATATAGGAACTATCTGAGGGTTTAAAATACTGCCACCAAACCTTCAGAGTGCAATAAATATCACCAGAACTAACAAATGACTTCTTCTCGCTAGTGGCTGTGTGAAGGGTCGTTCGGCTGTGAAACTAAAATGTCTGCTGTACAGCGGCACATTGTAAACAACCTAAAGATAGAAAGAGCGTTAGATGTCCTGAAGACATAACAGATCTCAGCCGACAGGTGCTCAATCTCTGTCCACATGCGATTTATAGGATCTCAGACACTCATTCCAGCTTTCATGCGTGCTCGAGAGGAGCCTGCAAACCTCTCCGCACGGACGTCTCAAAATCTGTGAATTTGGCATATTGACCTTTATTCCAGTGACCTCTAGTGATGCAATCGCATCAAATTCTTATCCTGAAACACTGGTTTCATTCCACCTGAATCTGATCACATCTGCATATCAAGTACAGGCTTCCCACTTGTCCTGGAAAAACCTTGAAAACCTGGAAAATTGATGATGAATTTTCCAGTTGATGAAACTCATATCTGGAGAATCTGAGACATGGGGGCTGATCTGCAGGGTCTCTTATCGGTCAGCGTGCCACCTTTCGTTCATTTGGTTTGCGTTGGCTTGAACTTGTGTTAGTTGAGATCAGGAGCTCAAAACCGCTTTAGATGATCTCTCTCTCTTTCTCTCTCAGTTAACAAACATTCACTGTTTTGGACTTACTGTCTTTTTTTGTTTTGTGTTGTTTGCTGTTGTAAATGTTGTTGCTGTTTACATTTATTTATCTAATTTATTACTATCCTGTTTCTGTGTACAAAAGGGAAGATCATTCTTTCAGAGGAGAGAGATGCTGCAAGTTCTTCTCTGACTCGGTATGAAAGACTGAAACGTCTCTCTCCTCCATGTCATCCCTCCATCCCGTCCTCTCACACCATATTATTCCTCTTAAACATCAAAGTCTGTCATTAACCTTCTTGGCTAGAAACACTTTACGCTAGTATGCAAACGCACATGCTGTTGAACCTCAAGGGGGTGAAAGAGTTCTCTTCAAATGTTTGTGCCATTAACTGGATTTGTCATATCTAGCTACCTGTAAACATACTGACAGTTTAACTTTAAAGTTGCAATGAAACCGAATTAGCGACAGATCTTTTGTTTGTGAGGGGACTTGGTTTTATGCATTGGTTGATGATAGGATATTGCAATGTGGGCGTTGCATTCAAAAGTGTATGCAGATCACCAGAAGTCTGATGTTCCAGTTATGACATTATTCAAGGTCAAACTTTTTTTTTTTTAATGAAACATATGCAATATGTTTTGCATACATTTAAAAATTATTTTTATTTAGTTTCATGCTGACTTTAACTAAAGGCTGGAATACACTACAGAACTTTTAAAATCATAGCAGATTTTTTAAAAAAATGCTTCATCATACACTTGCCAACTTTATATGCTGGATGGGGGTGGGTGGGGTCTCAACGTCAAGCTCCACCCATTACGTCTAGAGGGGGGACTCGATGTCAAGCTCCACCCATTACGTCCGGAGAGAGGGGCTCGATGTCAAGCTCCACCCATTACATCTAGAGAGAGGGGCTCGATGTCAAGCTCCACCCATTACATCTAGAGAGAGGGGCTCGATGTCAAGCTCCACCCATTACATTCAGAGAGAGGGGCTCGATGTCAAGCTCCACCCATTACATCCAGAGAGAGGGGCTCGATGTCAAGCTCCACCCATTACATCTAGAGAGAGGGGCTCGATGTCAAGCTCCACCCATTACATCTAGAGAGAGGGGGCTCGATGTCAAGCTCCACCCATTACATCCAGAGAGAGGGGCTCGATGTCAAGCTCCACCCATTACATCCAGAGAGAGGGGCTCGATGTCAAGCTCCACCCATTACATCCAGAGAGAGGGGCTCGATGTCAAGCTCCACCCATTACATCCAGAGAGAGGGGCTCGATGTCAAGCTCCACCCATTACATCCAGAGAGAGGGGCTCGATGTCAAGCTCCACCCATTACATCCAGAGACGGGGGGTTCAAAATTTCAAAATCGGTTCAAAATTTATGGGCAGAGATTATTTAAATGAATCATGCAATGTGATTTACTAAGCTTTGCTGTATTCACCAATTAGAAAATTAGACCAGTCGTATTTACCACTGGGAAGCTCTGGGATAATTTCGATAGTTCCTGAGTTTGGCAGGCCATAAACTTTAAACATGGCGGAGGAGAGAACGATTGCTGCTCTGAGTGCTATCAAAGACTATAGATGTAGAAAGATAGTTCACATATCTCCTATCACTCATGAATGGGAGAAACTGCAACGCGCAATATGGCGTTGTATTATAGTATACAATAGTCCCGCCTTCTAAAGTAAAAGAGCCAATCGTTGATTAGTAAAGTCATTGCACTATTGCAGCTGCAGTTAGAAGCTCCGGTTCCCATTGAAATACTTGTATGAGTAATCATTTGAAGCGCATTGTATGTTTTACACAGCAAAAATAGCCTGTATTTGACTGACATTTCAGAATTATGATGAATATTTATGGTTGTCAATGAATGGGACGCTAAATATAATTTTGGCTTTAATACGATTTTCCCTTTAATACGATTTTCCCAATAAATAGGCAAGAATATGATTCCTGTTCTTTCTGACAACAAATCACGTGAATGCGACAAGCAAATTCCTTTAATAGTAAAGTGTAGGAATTTCCCATAGCACGTGACGGCAGCATACAAATCGGGACAAAAATCTACAAAAGTTGCGTAGTGTGTTCTGACCTCAATAAGATGCTCTGTTGAGGAAAGAGAAAACTGGCCGCAGAAGAAGCCGATTGCACTAATGAGAAAAACGCACAGTACATTGATATCCAACGTGTTTTCATTTGCATACTGGCGTAGAGTTTGTGTCGGTCATTATCTTGCTTTTGTCTTGTGAATCGCCTGTGAACGGTGTCGTCTCATGCATCAGGCAGCTTTACTCGCAGCTCAAAACACAGGACAGGTTTTTATAACGGAATGGTGCTCATCTGTGTTTCAACACCGATCAAAAGAGATGACGCTGATCATGCGGTGACATATGGACACGCACCGAACACCTTTATATTAATATGTGAGCATATGACTGAGCCCTTCCTTCCACTGTCATCCACTCATCTTGTTTTTGAAGATATGTGTGTGAGAAACACGCGCCACAAACACACACACGTGATCCTTCAGGAAATATTATTGTCTGGATGAGCTGAATTCTCTCATGCTGTCAAACTGTTCATATCTGCACTGCATTTTATGATTTCAAAAGCGTAACTTATTCAGTGTGTTCTGCTTTGATATGTTAAAGGATTTTTTATTTCGTTATATTTTCTGGTGACGTAAAAAATTCTCATCTTGATGTGTAATCTTGTATAAGATCCTCATATAACATAAAGGTCAGTCTATCATGTCTGTCGCTATTATTGATGCACTGTTTTGTTCCGCTAATCAAACCAGTTTTTATCCGTCATGTGATCCATGTGCTGCAGTGTGATCACTCTCCTCCAATCACATCCACTCTACTCTTTCTCTCCGCCAATCACATCCACTGGTTTGTCACTCTCCTCCAATCACGTTCTCTGTGCGTGTGTGGGAGAATTTCTCATGTTGGTTCATAAATGGAATAGTCAGATGAACGCCGTATCAGTGAGAAAAGAGTGAAAGTGTTTGAAAAGAAGTGAATAGTTCTCTTCTGCACTGGTAAGAAGGAGCGTGTACATTAAATGAGTTTATACAATCCTTTTTGTTTTGTGTATATGAATGGCTATATGTTAACCTTGAATAAAAATAACAAATTCTATGACAAAAACTATAATAAATTAATTTGAAAACCAGTTTGTGGACATATTTCTATTTACCCTGCACTGACACATTAAAGGCACAATATGTAATTTTTCAAAGGCGTGTCTTGACTCTTGAGTGGGCGGAGCTTTTATTCTGCTGCGAGCGCTTCCTCTTCTTCCGCTCATGCGTGTGTGTGTTTGATCATATCACACACATGTGAGTGTGTTAAAGTGATGTTATAATGCTACTCTGTGCGTTGGCTCGGCGCTGCTATGAGACACTTGTTCACACTGCAGTGAGCGAGATCATATTAGGCATGGTAAAACATGTGCGGTAAATCAACAACACCAGATTTAAACAATCAGACTAACTGTGTTGAGCTGGAGAACAATCATTAGTTTCTGTCCATCAGTGATCCAAACAGTGTCTAATAAAACACATCAGATATTAAAGCGGCTTTGTGTTGCCATGGTTACTACACAATAACACCGGAGGGTAACGCGGGGATGATGTCACTGATAGGCGACACACGGGCCGTGTCCTGGTTACAATCACTGATTTCTCTGGATTTAAACATTCTTGGGAACATTTGGGATAATCTAAGTACACAAGTCAGCACAATATATAACACTGGTCTAGTGGTTTTTGGATATTTTAATCCAAAATCTTACATACTGTGCCTTTAAAAACTGAAATCATGGGTAGGTATGTGTTACTGTGGTAAATCACGGTGTGATTCATGCCTAATTGAATTCCACTATTTTTTTACGAGATCAGGTTGATGATTAAATGCTGTATTGATCCATGAGGAGAAAATGTTGGGCTCCATAACCTCACATCACAGGTCCAGGTACAAAAACAGTGAATCATACTCTCATCAACAGTTCAGAAGTCTTCATTCGTGTTCTTCACTATTGGCATCAGTGCACACTAGAGGGCAGTGTGTGCTCAGAATACAGCGACACACTGAGCCCGTGTTGCTTCTTCTGATTAGCGTTTGGGCTGGTTTTATTGTGCAGACCCGAGAGTACAGGAAAGGAAAGAGTGCATGAAACAACAGCAAATGGAGATAAATTGGAGTTATTGATGGGTGTTGAAGGTCAGTTGCTCGTGTTTCTCAATCACAATCAAACCTTTATTGAGTTATAAGTTAGCTTGCAGTGACGACTGTTGTCTTGATTGTTGGTAATTAAGGGTAAAATCAGTTGTTTCTGGTGATGTTATTATTGCCACTCTCTGAGAAACAGCGAGTCGTTGGTATACGATAAAGATAACTAATATTAGTGTCGACGATAACTAGTTCTAAAAATTTCTAAATATAAAAGAATAGCTGAGTCCACAGCACCATAACGATAACGATAGCTGGTGAACGATTAAACACTGACAGCCAATCAGAATACACCCTGATTTAAAGTGGCAGACAACGTGCCTTAAAGAAACAATATGTAAGTTTTTGCCTCCTAAGGGCGCATTTTCAAAACAACAACAAAGGCGAAGCTTGATGACGCTATGAAGGATCAATGGGAGATGTCGTTTTCACCATCCAGAGACGTATGGAGTTCACGGATGAGGTAATGCATTTGTTTTTGTACTAACTGTACATTAGTGATGGGCAGACCGAGGCTTCATCAAACACTGAAACTACCCTTACGAAAAATAACCATGGTTTTATTGTAGTAAAAGTGTAGTAACCATGTTTTTTGGCTAATTGATGACCATTTATATAACCACAGTTTTACCACAAGTACCATGGTTAAACTATGGTTAGAGTAACAAAACCATGGTTAATTTGTGGTTACCATGGTTTAACTACAATAACCATGGTTTTTTTGGATTTGTTTGTAGTAAAACCATGGTTCATTTTCATAAGGGTAGTGATGGGGAGTCACCATCACTCCAAAAACTCCAAAAGAGTTGATTCCTCGACTCCGAATAGCCTCCGAGTCGGGGTCGACTCCAGCACAGGAATGGACTCTCGGTGTCGACTCTGTTGCTGTGTCTGAAATCGCTCACTTGTTTACTGATTCTCTAATCCCTATATAGTGCATGGCAGTTGAGCGCACTATATAAGCAAGTAGTGAATGAAATGAAGTGAGGAAATCGGACGCTGATGTAATACACCGCCTCAGAGAGCTGCAGGCTTCCTCCATGCTAGCTTTAGTTTAATTGATGGTATATTAATGCAATAAATGTAGATTTGGTTTTCCATGGTTAATCTTGTGTTCATTAAACTAACCATTAATCATAAAAATACTCACATCAAGAAGAAACAGATCAATAGGTGTACATTATTGTATGTATTTTAGTATTTAGTATCTTTTTCGTGACCTTTTCCTCTGTAAAATGAGGGATCGGCAACATCTAGGTAGAAACGTTGATAGCCACTCATCAAGTCATCGCTAAACTGGACTAATTTGGATGGTCACGCTAAAAGTGTGTGGTTTTAATAAGGGGATTTTAAGGCTTTGTGTCAGGGAAAATTATTTAAGTGTGTAACAACTGCAATTTTGTCTTATTTCTGATTCTGTTTTGATGTAAAGTAAATGGAGTCAAGGAGTCCTGGAACCAAAAAACCTGGAATCGAACATCCCTAACTGAAACAGTTGTGCCGTTTTGTGTCAAAGCTTCGAAATCAATCCGACACCTGTCTCCACGACGACCCCTGCTGGTCAGAACAGTGCACATGCAACAAAACCCAGGCCAAACATGCATAAAAACACCTTTTACAAATCTATTGCAAATGCTTTATTGAAAGTAAAATCTTTCAAATGCAATTAACTATTCATCTAACAAAATTCAGTGACTATATGTTCTTTTAGACTATTAACTGCTATTATTCCTTTTAATTATACTAATGTCTAATTAAAACATCTACAAATGTATAAAACTGATCAGAGATCTTGTTCAGTGGTTCTCAGTGACTGCTCAGGATTTCGGGTTCACAGAGATCATCGCCCCCTAACCTTTGACATTCCGAAGTGTTTCGAAACAGTGATGACGTAGCGAAGCCTCGTTTACTGAGATCACATGACTTTGGCAGTTTGATACGCGCTCTGGACAAAATTTATTCGAAACAGAAGATCCGTAAGGCTTCGAAGCTTCATGAAGCAGTGTTTTGAAACTGCCATCACTACTGTACATTTGATCACACGGTTTTATGTCATCGTAATGAATTAGCTGCAAGGGATGTGAAATGTAGTGCTATAGCCTGTTGCTGATATGTGACTTTGTCAAATGATTTGGTGGGTTGTTTAAAGGGGATGTCTAAAGCTATTTCCTGCATTCTGCCTCATTCACTGTTCAAGAGTTGATTCTCATGATGAACATGGACAAAGTTTCAAAACACGAGTTGGACGTGTGACGGAGTATTTCTGTGTCAAATACACTCCTTCAGGATTCACACAAGTTTCAGAAAGTTTTTTTTGAGTATGGCCCTGTGTGACATCATAAAGGGAGGAACTCCTTATATGGGCACTTCTCCCAGATGAGTGGACACACGCACACACACACACACACACACATCAGCGAGCTTCATTTGGGTTACGGGAGCCGTCGGTGGCGCTGTTTTTAGACACGAGATCAAAAATGTCACTAAAGAAGTGTGTTTCTGCTGTGAGGGAAAGATCACCTTGTTCAGCTTCCCAAATAACCCAGCGTTAAGGGAACAGTGGATGCAGTTTGTGTTTCCGGAGTTCTGCAGGTGTGTGTGTTTGTTCCCGTTCATGAGTGGAAACACTGTATAAGTTTGTTGCAAAGCTCTCTGCATCTTGAAAACGGCATGCCGATACTGATCCTTGTTTTATTTCTCTGTGTAACAAGGTTAAGGGATCAGGGAAGAAGGAGGCGGGAACCGGCGAACGTTTCAAAAACGTAAAATAAACAAACCAGATGACTGCCGCACACACACAAACAAAATGTAATGTAAAACAGTCCAGGCCTGGTCCTCTCTCGTCCTTCACTTTCGTTGCCATTATATCATTGATATGTGACAATGACAAGCGACGAGCCATTATTGGAATTTCTATGGATTTACAAATCCTTGGGAACTTTTGGGATACTGTAAGCACACAACACAAGTGGTTTTTGGATATGTTATTGCAAAAATCGTACATATTGTGCCTTTAACGCATGTCATCGTTCTGTTTATTAGCTGCAGGTGTGCCACTTTAAATTCTCGAGCTCTGAAAGAATGGTTTCTGATTGGCTGTCATCCAAAGATAAAGGCTGCGTTTGAAACCAAATACGATCAAGTTATAAGACAAAAATTACAAGCTACTAATTACATCTTAAACTAGTGTAATGAGATTACTGTACTAAGTACTCTCTCTAAAAAGCATTGCCGTCTATCCCAAGATTCATCGCACTCTTTATTATGTATGTAAATGGATCAAGCTGAACATATTTAGACAGGTTGTGAATCCTGTTTTGTTGAACATAAGTTTCAAAAAACATCACTGTCGTTCTGAACATAACATCACATTGTTATCTCGAGATTACGGTAATTACGACATGCAGAGAAAGCAGCAATAATTCACAAGTATTTGGGCCAACGGACTGAAGAGAATAAAACACAAGACGTGTATTTTGTTGCTGAATTTAATAGAAACATTATAAACAAACATGTCAGAATACAGAAATAGTTGTTCTCCCCTGCAGAAAGTGCAAACATCTGTGTAAATCTTGGGTTTAGCACCTGCTCATGTTGAGGCTGAAGCACCAGAGAAACCTTGAAAAGGCACCTAATAAACATGGAAAACAAAATACAAAACGTCCCAGTTTCATGACATCCGTCCAATGGTGGACTTTACCTCCCAGGAACTGAATCTCAAGTGGCCAGAATCTGTCCTTCACAGGGATATCAGTAAAAGCTGGATATTGTCAAACTGTTTGTAGGTTCTGAACTGAGATCGGATTCACAACACTGATCTCAGAGCAGCTGCCAAATACAATAGTTGTGTCCCAAATGACACACTATGCACTTATATATACTTATGCACTATGTACTCAGTCGTGTAGTGTATGAATTTGATACGGTTGTTTAATCAATCTAGCTTCCTCCGCTACGTAATTAAAGCTGCGACAGTCGAGTGCATGAAGTGTCCAACACACGGTTTTAAAATGAACTTTTTCTATTTGGAATTTTTTAAGTGCGAACACATTCACCGCTCGCACAAAAGTAGTGCATAATAGGGGTGTAACGGTACACAAAACTGACGGTTCGGTAAAGCAGAGGAGAGAAAACTAAGTGTCTGTCCTGAAATGAACTCAATTAACACTAAACGTTTCTTAAAGATAGTGCTGTAAACTATAGGGAGCCCTTACTCACACGTTACTGTAATATTAAAGCACAGAGCCCAAACTATTAGCATAAACTCAGCTGATATTCATGTTCAGATATAATAATCATCACTCAAATAACACATTGTGTGCAAACGGGAACTTCACATCAGGCAGTTTTTGCATTAACTTCTGAATCTAATTATAAAATAATGTTTTTACTCCAATTCATTATTGAAATATAATAATTTATACACAGTGGCTGTCATTTATTCAAACACACGTTAATAATCCAGACATCAGTAACAGGTTCAGTGGAATATAGTGAATATATAGGCTAATATAGGTCATATAACAGCTAATATAGGTGATATATTCAGTGAGTTGATTTCTCTGGTGAACTCACAGCTGTGGACACTGAAGGACTCCTGAGGGAAATGTGATGCTCATTGTTCTCCAGCTGTTTTATTGCCGTCTCTCCGCCGCTGAGACACTGATTGAGCGATCACACCACATATGATGCGCTTCAGTTGTGATGTATCCTCAACACACCTTCAGATGTTCACTCATGTTTATTCTGTGACTATGATGAGATGATCGCGTTCACTCGTCTATACAGTGATCAGTCACGGCACATTAAAGAGCACAGAAATGGCATTTATCATTTGAGTTTCCTGATCAAATGGACAGAACACTTAATATGTCCGTGTGGGAACTCGGATTGAAGTGTGTTCCGTGCTCAAAACAAGCCGACTGTTCACTGTTGAAGACTGCATTCGGTACCGTTCACACACACGTGCACCGCACCGGAAGCCCTGTACCCAAACGGTTCGGACGAATACGTGTATCGTTACACCCCTAGTGCATAAGTATGCGAATTGGGACACACCTAATGTCTTTCAGAAACCAGTGTTGAATGGCAGTGGGTTAAATGAAAAACATCAATCAGTGGTATATCCCATGACTGACTTACAATACATTTGGTTTTTATACGTGTTAATATTATTATCATTTTATTATTATCATTACAGTTAAAAGCGAGACCAGGCTGGGAACACCCCACAAAAATACAGGATCTGCTGCTGACTATATTCACTTACTGGAACTGTCGAGAACCGTCTCTTGATTTGTCCATGGAAATACAATGGAAATTATATTTTTGACAGCAGATGCCTTCATCAGAGAGAAAACCTTCTCAACTTTTGGTCACATGACACAGCATCTCCACTGAAATCACTGGATTCCCAGTGTTCTCTGACGCAGTGTAAACTCCAATGTAGGGCCCTTTTACAGTCGTGCTGTTGTTTCTGGCTCTACTAGAGCAGGTTTTCCTGCTTGAATGTTGATTATTTCCCATATTCTCCATTGTTGCGGCTCCTCTCTTCCCAGTCTGTCAGTAACTCTGTTTAGTTCCTGTCTCTATGAAGCCCCTCCTTCTGAAAAGCACACTGTGCTCTGATTGGTCAGCTGGAGCAGTGTGTTGTGATTGGTGTTTGGGAAATGTCCCGCCCCTTACCATAACCGCCAGTTTCAACACACTACTAAATCAACCAGGCCCCGCCCCTTTATTCTGCGTATTAATTATTATAATGAGGAATATTGTGAGGTGTTGGTTCCCGGAAGAAACTCAAGATGGAGGCGTTTCAGGAGTTCAGAAACACTGACACTGATATAGAGAAGAACTGCCTTCAAACAGCAACATCACACACTGAAGACAGATGGAGAAAAGCACAATAGGTGCTCTTTAATATGTGAATCATGTCATGTTGTCAGTGTCCTAATCTAAAGAATATCGAGGTGAGCACAGGGAATGAGCAAAGAGAATGAAACCGCATCAGCTGATCTGAGAGCAGCTATAGCTGGAAAGACGTGTGAGGGACTGAGAGTTAAAAGTCCTGCTTATTGTTAAATCGACGGGCTGCTCAGCAGCTCAAATCAAACACTGTACAAGTCTTTATGCCTTTCAGGGCAAGTGTTGTTACACTTATAATTTCTCCAAAATGAGGTGAGAGACAACAGCAGAGTGTTCAATTGAAAAGCAAAAGGTTCCAAGATGCGTTCCTCTAGATCTTCAGACTTTCGGAGCCACCAGGTGTCCGTTGAAAGTGATGTAGACGTCCACGTCGTCGCTGTAAATGGCGTTGTCCCGCTCGCGCTTGTAGAGTCGCACCCACACCTCGTCGTTGAGCTCCAGTGGCAGCATGACGCTCTGGCTCTGCATGATGGAGCGCTCGCTGGGCTGCGCGTACAGGATCACCTGCTGCCGGTCGTTGTGCATCAGATGCAGGTACGTCTCCTTGAAGTTCCAGGTGTGAATGTTGACGTTAAAGAAGTAGACACCCGGGACAAAGCAGTAGAACTTCCCTTTGAACATGTTGAAGTGTTCGCCCAGGTTCACAAAGACGGTGTCGAAGATCATGGCCTGGTAGTAATCAGCACTGTGCAGAGCTTTGCGTCGGCCCACGGAGAAAGACGACTGCTGGATTTTGCAGGGGTCCCCGGGGGCCCCCATGTCTCCTTTACTGCCTTTGGCCCCCATCACACCTCTGAGTCCTGGGGGGCCGTCCAGTCCGGCTTTGCCAGGCGTCCCTCTGTCACCACGCTCTCCTTTTTCACCTGTCAACAACCAATCAATGAGCATATTTACATACACACTGTGCAACCTGTTGTCCTGGTTTACATAAAAAAAACTAGAATGTACATTTCCTGAAGAAAATGTGAGTGGTGCTTGCAGTGGCAAAACTCAGCACTCGGTTGCTAGGGTGTTCTGAGTAATTGCTAGGCAGTTACTAGGGTGTTCTGGGTGGTTGGAAGTTGTCACAGATGGTTACTATGGAGTTTTTATAGACTTCATAGCATTTTATTAACATGTTTAACACTTAGTCATTATTAGCATGTAGCTATTCACTGTTAGCATGTTGGAAGTCCTGTTTGCTAACATGAGTCAAAAGAGACAAACCGGCATCTCTATACAATGTTCTGATGCAGAGATATAGGTTTTGCTAAACGGTTGCTAGGGTACTATGTTTGGTTGCTAGGGAGTGGCTTGGCAGCTGCCAATGATGATACTCCAAAGGCTGCTTGTCAGTATAAATTCTATAAACCAACCGCAATCCCTCTATGACATTCAGATTACAAGATATCTCTCTTTGGGTTTGGGTTGCTAGGGTGTGCGCGCGCGCGTGCGTGGCCTGGTAAACCCTACCACAAAGATGGCAATATCCGAAACCCTTGTCCTTGTGGGGACATTTTTTGGTCCCCATGAGGAAAACATCTTATAAATCATACTAATTGATGTTTTTTGAAAATGTAAAAATGCAGAATGTTTCCTGTGATGGGTAGGTTTAGGGGTTGTGTGTGTGTGTGTGTGTGTGTGTGTGTGTGTGTGTGTGTGTGTGTGTGTGTGTGTGAGTGCGAGTGTGAGTGTGTGTGTGTGTGTGAGATGGGTAGGTTTAGGGGTAGTGTGTGTGCGCGAGTGCGAGTGTGTGTGTGTGTGTGTGTGTGTGTGTGTGTGTGTGTGAAATAGGTAGATTTAGGGGTAGTGTGTGTGTGATGGGTAGGTTTAGGGGTAGGGTTAGTGCAGGGTGATAGAAAATATGGTTTATACAGTATAAAAACCACTACGTGCGTGCGTATGTGTGTCTGTATGTGTGTGTGCGTATGTGTGTGTGTGTGCACGTATGTGTGTCTGTGTGTGTTAA
Source organism: Paracanthobrama guichenoti (assembly GCA_018749465.1). Taxonomy (NCBI): domain Eukaryota; kingdom Metazoa; phylum Chordata; class Actinopteri; order Cypriniformes; family Gobionidae; genus Paracanthobrama; species Paracanthobrama guichenoti. The sequence continues at coordinate 83,582 of JAGHMJ010000879.1, forward strand.
AATGACAGTTTAGATTCAAAAACAAGTCAATAGGATATTTTGGCCCACTTTTTCATCCGCTGTGTGAACATCGTAGGTCCGATCGCTTAGAAAATATACAGCACACCTCTCCTCAATGAGCTGGTCGATTTGACACCTCATTCATGGGTCTACGACATACGTTGTGGGACGAGTAGCGTGCCAAACTTTTGTCCAGAAGAAGAATGAGAATGACGAATAACAATAGTGATGTTTTTCCTTTGGCAAGCACCACTAGCAATAACCTGGCAATGCAAGAAAACAGCGCTTATACGATTCTACTTTTGTCTTTATTTTCATCTGCAGATGAAAACACTTTTCACTGAGCTGTGGTTTCTGCTCGTTGATAGATGTACTCACCACCAGCTAAATTACCCTTTATTCAGCTCAAAGGAAATAAACTGTGGTCACATGACTTAGCAGCGTCCAATGGCAGCAGACCTCATGTGGTTGTTTTCAGGAATCTCTGAGAATGGAAATGGACTTGACCACTACCGATCTGTGTCCACTGCGAGTGAAGAGTGAACATTACCCAAAGAACAAGTAAACAAAAGTCTCTTTTGGCTTCCTCGATTGTTCCTCTAGAGCAGCAGTTCTGAACAAAACTGGGTCAGAGCTGGGAACAACTAATGCTAAGAATAAACTAACTCAACATATAATTTTGTATAATTAGGACAGTAAAAGGGACACAGGAAGGAGAAATCTCTTCCCATATGTTTATATGTCATCTGACCATCAAACTCAGTATTTCAGCACAAATTCATCCAAAATCTATTATTAGGTGTTCAAGAGTGTGGCGCTGAAACTCTATTGCAATTGTTATATTTTCCAAGAATCAGCATTCTTCCCTAAAACTGATCGGGCAGAGCAAACCGTAAGTCGTAGAGAACTGAAACTTTGAGGGATGGTAGTACTCCCACCGTCTACAACGACACCAAAGCTCGTCCCAATCGGCCTGATGGGGCGCTCAAAACTACAAAATGGCTCATAACTCTTGGTATTTTGGATTTTTTTCGCGATCTAATTGTAGGGTTTTGGCCCGATCGGAACCAAACCAGTGCAGTGAGATTCTCTGGAGTCTGGAGTCACGGTCCCGAAGGGCCGCCAGAACGTTAGAAGTGGGAGGAGCTACTTTTACTAAAATGGCTATAACTTGTGAACGGATGGAGATATTTACACCAAACTCAGCACGCCTATGTAAGAGCTCATTCTGTGGTCCCGTGAAATAGAATGCGGCGACTGGCCACTTGGTGGTGCTATAATAGGGGGGAAAAACTACTTCACAGAACTACTTCACAGTTCATCCGATTGACTTGAAAATTGTCATGCAGTGTCTTTGGCCAGGCTGCCATGATTGTCTATGAGGACATTGGCATATCTCAAAAAACATGTCCGCCATCGGCCAATGAATTTTGAGCACCTATTAGACAAGGTTACCAGAGGCCGATCGGAACGAAACTCGGGGAGCATGTTCGACTCCTTTTTGAAAGAAATCAGCAACTAGGTGGCGCTAACAAGTTTATTGATATGCAGACATACAATATGCATATCATTTGATAGATCTCCTGTGAATGGCAGAGAAGCAATGTAACTGACGCCGGTAGGTCACATGATAATGACAACATGGCGAATGTAGTATGTCCAGATTACTGGTGTGTTCAGCTCTGCCTCTGTCTTACCTTTAAGAATGGTCATGTTAATGATGGTGCGGATCTCCGGCGTCTGATTGGCTGCAGGAAGGGAGGCGGGGTTGAGGGGCGGGTCTAAGTGATCGCAGCACCTGCGGCAGTATCTGGGGGTTGGTCTGGAGGGTGAGGGGACAGACGCCACGTGGGGCAGGAGCAGCAGCAGAAACACGGCCAACATCACGACACCTGGATGGGAAGGGCACTGGTCATTACAGACACTGAACAGCTGAACTGTCCCCGTTTACACCTGTTGTTGATGCGTTTTGGTTGACTGGTTCACAAAGAGACGGGGGAGACACATGCTCGTTTACACCTGGTGTTTTAATCCGTCTCTTTTGTCCACATTCGACCACTTCTGTCCTGATTTTTTTCGAGGGGAGGGTCTATGAGTGGGTAAATGTATGTTTTTTTCAGATCATTTTTTCAGTTTTCTTAAATGTACAATCATAAAAAGTATTCAATGGCTTCAATGGTATAACAAGCATCTTAATGATCATTTTATATTTTGGGGGTGGAAAAACATAAATGGCGACACTGCCTAATGTGATTATTAAACTTCAAAAGGCTCTCAAGCGATTCACGTCTCAAAGCCTGAAGGTGGCGCTGTTGTGCATTCAGGCTCACACACATTTACACCAAATGACACTAATGCTGATCAATTATGACACTGATTTTTATGACACACATATTTGATCTCCTCGTCTGAATCTGAATGAGCTCCTGTAATAATAAAACACAGACATTTCAAAATAAGAGTCCCAGTGTATTTCAGGCTTGTTTATTAATAAAAGTCATGCCGTGTGTCCAATTTCCACCCCGGTTATTATTTGGTTACACAAACTGTATTTAATTTCCATTTAATTTAAAGTAAACTATTGTATCTTCTGTCAGTGTTATTATAACCTAGTTAACAAAAACTAAGGCAGAGGCACGTTTAGCCGTACACGTAAAGATTTTGTACCGTATCAGCGTTTCGTCCAGACGGATCCGGTGTTTTAGGAGCCTGAACCCGGTATTTTTTTTAAACCGGTCCCAAAGTGGATAAATCTGAAACCCGACACCCTTGCGTTTTCGTATGTACAGCCAATCCGTATACACCATGTCTCGCACGGTAAAGACTAGAAGGGATACAGGGCATGCGCACATCAATATTGCGTCATTTAATTACTGTATTTGCATTATTGTAAGGGTAGGTTTAGGGTTGGGGCAGGTGTAGACGTTAATAAAACACAATCTGGTAAGTAGCAAATTTATTTATTGTTATTTTATCGTGAGATACTTCCTACTATTGCTTTACCCCTTCTAGCCACAACTCTTCTTCTCCGTTTTTAGTGTATTTCTGTGGAAGGATTACAGTGCCACACACTGGCCTGGCATGTATACTACATCGTTTCAGCTATTTCTTGAGACGATGGGAAAAAAAGATCAGATAGGGAAAGCTCTGGCTTCGTGTGGATGTGGCCTAAAACCATAAAAATCATTTTTCATTACTTTAATTAAATAAATGTTTAATACAATTTAAATATAAAAAAAGTTTCTTCATTTAGTTGTTAGTAATTAGTAATTAACCTGTTATTTAGTTTCATACAGACATTTTTAAAAACAACAAAAACTAATAAAAATGACTAAATAAATAAATAAAATAAAAAAGGAATGCAATAATTTACAAATCTCATAAACTTATATTTTATTCACAGTAGAATATAGATAACATATCAAATGTTGAAAGTGAGACATTTTGAAATGTCATGCCAAATATTGGCTCATTTTGGATTTCATGAGAGCTACACATTCCAAAAAAGTTGGGACAGGGAGCAATAAGAGGCCGGAAAAGTTAAATGTACATATAAGGAACAGCTGGAGGACCAATCTGGCAGAGGATCACCAATTCCCCCAATGCTGCGGCCAAACATACTGGAGCAATATCAGAAAGGAGTTTCTCAGAGAAACACTGCAAAGAGTTTGAAGTTCTCATCATCTACAGTGCATAATATCATCCAAAGATTCAGAGAATCTGGAACAATCTCTGTGCGTAAGGGTCAAGGCCGGAAAACCATACTGGATGCCCGTGATCTCCGGCCCTTAGACGGCACTGCATCACATACAGGAATGCTACTGTAATGGAAATCACAACACAATCCACCGTGCCATTCGCCGCTGCCGGCTAAAACTCTACAGGTCAAAAAAGAAGCCATATCTAAACATGATCCAGAAGCGCAGGCGTTTTCTCTGGGCCAAGGCTCATTTAAAATGGACTGTGGCAAAGTGGAAAACTGTTCTGTGGTCAGACCAATCAACATTTGAAGTTCTTTTTGGAAAACTGGGACGCCATGTCATCCGGACTAAAGAGGACAAGGACAACCCAAGTTGTTGTCAGCGCTCAGTTCAGAAGCCTGCATCTCTGATGGGATGGGGTTCATGAGTGCGTGTGGCATGGGCAGCTTACACATCTGGAAAGGCACCATCAATGCTGAAAGGGATATCCAAGTTCTAGAACAACATCTGCTCCCATCCAGACGTCGTCTCTTTCAGGGAAGACCTTGCATTTTCCAACATGACAATGCCAGACCACATCCTGCATCAATTACAACATCATGGCTGCGTAGAAGAAGGATCCGGGGACTGAAATGGCCAGCCTGCAGTCCAGATCTTTCACCCATAGAAAACATTTGAGCATCATAAAGAGGAAGATGCCACAAAGAAGACCTAAGACAGTTGAGCAACTAGAAGCCTGTATTAGACAAGAATGGGACAACATTCCTATTCCTAAACTTGAGCAGCTTGTCTCCTCAGTCCCCAGACGTTTGCAGACTGTTAGAAAAAGATTTCCCTTAAAATGATACATTTTCTCAGTTTAAACATTTGATATGTCATCTATGTTGTATTCTGAATAAAATATTGAAATTTGAAACTTCCACATCATTGCATTCTGTTTTTATTCACAATTTGTACAGTGTCCCAACGTTTTTGGAATCAGGTTTGTATAAAAAGTAAATTGAATTCAAAATATTAACAAAAACGATATAGTATCTCACTGATACTAAAATAACACTAGTATGGCAAAATCTGTTACAATGTTATAGGCAGTAACAATATATATATATAGGCAGAAATAGTTAGTTCTGCCCCTAAGTTTCTAAATGTGCTCCTTAAGTTTTCAACCTAAGAGCACAGGTGCTCATTAGGTAAAAAGTAAGCGTCATGCCCTGCAAAAATTATTATTTCTGAACTGGAATTAGATATCCTACTGCTCTATTTCTTTTGGTCCCCCCAATGTTCAAGACACGGCTATTATCTTGTTTAAACTGCTATTAGACATCTTTTAAACACAAAATTGCTTGCTGGGTAACATTGTACACATTTAACGTGCTGGACGGTGCCACTCAAACTGTGCACAGAATGACCTTCAATCACATCCATGAATAAGCCGCCAGTCAAATAATTATTAATGATCCCTTTTGAATAATAAAACATCCTGACATATAAAAACCATATGTGAGAGATGTTCCCATCATGCAGTGTGTCAGAAAAGAACAAGCTTATAAAAATGACATTTATGGATCTCGTGCTTTCTTCATCCATTCTTCAGTGCGAGTTTAAATCATCATCTCTCTCTGAATCCTCTGCGCCTCTTTTCCTCATTTTAATCAGCCGTCTTTCACAGTCTCAACATCGCTTTTAAAGAACATTCATTCTTCCTCTACAGCAAACGTGAATGATTCATTCAGTCTTAGCAGCTGTGTGTTCGACTTATGAAAACCAGATGAGAGGAAAGGGAGAGAGCAAGAGCCACGTACACACAGAAATTATGAATCTCATCAAACAATCCTCAATATCTCTTTCCAAATAAATGACATGAAAAACGTCCCCTGAAGCTCTCAGTGAGTCCCGCAGCCAAACTGCTGAGAGACTGAGCGCCTCGACACAAACATGAGAAATCTCAGCGGTGTGGAGGTGGAAATGTAATGTAACTCACCGCTGTGTCCTCGAGCACCTTCAGCGACTCCGGAGCGTCTCTGTGTGTCTCTCCTACACGAGGAGGAGTTTCCTTAGGAAACACTTTATTCTCCCTCCCGCCTCTCCTGGTGCCTGTCATTCAGCCTCTTGTTTTAAAGCAGCTTTCAGAGTCACAGATGCTGTAACTTCTCTCACTCGACAGGAATCAGCATGTCCGCTTTATGCAGGTAAACGCGCATGCTTTAATCTGGGACGCTGTTAGTTGAACGCATCAGTCATTTGCGGCGGCATATGGAGTAGCAGTTAAATCCAGCTTATTATATTTACTTGGCACTGTCTGTGTTGTGATTATTGTAGGCTAAACACATGCTATTGTGGGTAAACTGAGATGCCATGCTGAGGAAACCATGCCAAGATCAAACCAAACCCAGTGTCTCTTCAGAGAAATGTGTGCTTTTGATTCTCAGACAGACACACTTCTGCTCAGGTGAGAATTTATCACTCCTGCAGCGTCTGTGCTCCAAACATACATCATCGATTGCTTAAATCATGTGCTAATGCTAACCATGAAAAGGTGAAAAACCCACCACTAAACATGTAACACCCTTAGCAACGCCCTAGCAACCACCCACAACACTGTAATCTTATAGCCTGACGTCGTCATACTCAATTCTAGTCAGAATATGAGTCTGATTCTGCTCCATTGGGCTGTGATTATTGGGGCGTTTCAACCGATTATTGGCCACGGCCAAACTTTAAGAAATGATTCATTAATCGCTTAGCTGGGTCTTCAGGCTATGCAGTCTGTTAGTTCACCTCACCTCCGAATCCGAGTCGTTCTTTTTTTTTTGTCACTTCACATTTAATCACGTCTGTTCCATGGAAAGATTGGTAACGTCACACCTCTCCTGTCTTCGGGTTTGAGTCGTTAGTTCCGTCATCAGTGTCTGTCACCGTGACAGCCCTATAAGCAATGCATGCAGCCCGGAAACAGAATTGATTAGTTCGCCTCTCGAGTCTTTGGGTTCGAGTCATTCGTTCACCGACTCACAGCCCCATAGACTGAGTGCAGAAGATCCTGTACAGAACCGATGGCCTGTAGCACATGCACGGTCAACACAAAATTAACAAATCGCTCTCTGAGACAACTCGTTGTTCCTGAGTCATATTTAAGATTAGTTCAAAAAGAACGAATCACTATCACTAAAGTTGTCAACAGAACTCAACTGCACGCACACTGGAAGAAGTAGAAGAAGAAGATGAATGTAAACGATCTTTGCCGGTGTTGTAAAAATAATGTAAGGATACACAGAGTATTTACTAACACAATCATCATTTTTGAGAGAAATAGTAAAGGTGAATGATACGAACAAGTTCTCCGTTTAGTAAAAGAATTCAACCCAATCGCTCTTTGGTGACGTGGATGATTACGTCATCGTATAAAGCCCTCCCCGACAATTTGATTGGTCCCAACAGTTCTGGTTCGAGTATAGTTACTCCACAACGGATCAAGCCCAGACCGAACTGCCCGACCTCAAATGTTGTGGCCGGGGCTAAGTTCGGCTGGCATCCAGGCTAATAATCTTATATACTGTAAAAAGTGATCAGTTGACTTAACTTAAAAAAAGTGAGGACACCCGTTATTAAGTAAATAAACATGCACAACTGAAAAAATTAAGTTATGTGAACTTAATTTTTTCAATTACACATGTTTATTTACTTAAAGTAGTCATGGACTGCCTTGTTTTATAATGTTTCCTGGGGTGCACTTATAATGTTAGTATGATTTTTACATCAAAAATTGTCATCATTTAGAAATAAAAGGCCTGATTTTCACCTCTGATTTGAACGCCCTGTTTGAGGGGGCGTGTCTGCTGTGAGACTTCAGTGTAAACGCCCACTGCTGTGATTGGCTGCTGTGAGACTTCAGTGTAAATGCCCACTGCTGTGACTGGCTGCTGTGAGACTTCAGTGTAAACGCCCACTGCTGTGACTGGCTTCAGTGAGACTTCAGTGTAAACGCCCACTGCTGTGACTGGCTGCTGTGAGACTTCAGTGTAAATGCCCACTGCTGTGACTGGCTGCTGTGAGACTTCAGTGTAAACGCCCACTGCTGTGACTGGCTGCTGTGAGACTTCTGTGTAAATGCCCACTGCTGTGACTGGCTTCAGTGAGACTTCAGTGTAAACGCCCACTGCTGTGACTGGCTGCTGTGAGACTTCAGTGTAAACGCCCACTGCTGTGACTGGCTGCTGTGAGACTTCAGTGTAAACGCCCACTGCTGTGACTGGCTGCTGTGAGACTTCTGTGTAAACGCCCACTGCTGTGACTGGCTGCAGTGAGACTTCAGTGTAAACGCCCACTGCTGTGACTGGCTTCTGTGAGACTTCAGTGCCCACTGCTGTGATTGGCTGCTGTGAGACTTCAGTGAAAACGCCCACTGCTGTGACTGGCTGCTGTGAGACTTCAGTGAAAACGCCCACTGCTGTGATTGGCTGCTGTGAGACTTCAGTGAAAACGCCCACTGCTGTGATTGGCTGCTGTGAGACTTCAGTGAAAACGCCCACTGCTGTGATTGGCTGCTGTGAGACTTCAGTGAAAACGCCCACTGCTGTGACTGGCTGCTGTGAGACTTCAGTGAAAACGCCCACTGCTGTGACTGGCTTCAGTGAGACTTCAGTGAAAACGCCCACTGCTGTGACTGGCTTCAGTGAGACTTCTGTGTAAACGCCCACTGCTGTGACTGGCTTCAGTGAGACTTCAGTGTAAACGCCCACTGCTGTGATTGGCTGCTGTGAGACTTCAGTGTAAATGCCCACTGCTGTGACTGGCTTCAGTGAGACTTCAGTGTAAACGCCCTCTGCTGTGATTGGCTGCTGTGAGACTTCAGTGAAAACGCCCACTGCTGTGATTGGCTGACATCTTTGCATATGAAATAGCTAGTATTACATGTGGAACTCTCTCTGAATCTTTTAGCACATTTTTACTATTACAGATCAGGTTGATCAGGATGGCATGAAAGGTTGCATTGATGATCATTGTAGCCGATCACAGACATGTTGAGCTCATGAATGCAGGGTCTCGTCATTGCAACTCGATTTCTGCACACTAACGAATGCTTTCATCATAACTAACACAGCAAACACAATGTAAACAAGAGATTTGTTGATTATAACGGGAGTTTTGTTGAGAGTCCAGAACTCAGTCACTGATAAACTTGCTCTGTTTGATTGACAGCTCCAGCAATTGTTCTTTGATCGCTTTCTATATATAATTTAATCAGTTTAAATAACAGATTACTTTCATCTACTAAGAGAATCAATAAGAAGTTGAGTGTTTAGTCACTGGTTTGATTTCCCCTCTTCGAAGGCATGTTTATCGCTTATTTGTCCGATCCAGTGTTAGCATCACATCTGTAAAAATCTTATATCAGCCAATCTTTGTTTTAAAATAATTTTGGCAGTGTATATATTCCAAACACCTAAACATCATAATAATGTGCTAAAGAACACAACAGCAGGTTTCGTGCTTGTTTACACTGAGTCACTGTTTGAGTGGCGAAAGTTTTGAAGTTTATTCACTTTTCTGCTGAGCAATACTAGGATTGAATTAATGCAGAAAGTACAATAATCAAGTAATCCCTCGGGATCTTCCACACAGATGAGGACTCAGATGAACATATTCAGAGCAGATGTCATTTATATCTGACATGCTCTACGTTCAACTCTCTCTGGTTAGTGTTTTACTGGCAGGATTATTCAAACACACTTCATCACTACACACACACACACACACACACACACACACACACACACACACACACACACACACACACACACACACACACACACACAATACTCACAGTTGAACATATAGTTTTCTATCCTCCCCCTTGCTTGCTTGTCCTCCTCCACTTCAAACAGCAGTTCCCCAGACATTCCCAAACCGTGGAAAAACTCACAGCCGTGGGCTGTAGAATGAATCATGGCAGGAAATTCAACCATGAGGGGTTGATGATATGTTTGCTTCTCCAGACAGCAGTGCGACGAAACATGGACATGAAATCAGAGCTTGTTCTACTGACTCCTCTGACCTCTCTCAGAGCCTCTCTCTCTCTCTCTCTCTCTCTCTCTCTCTCTCTCTCTCTCTCTCTCTCTCTCTCTCTCTGAGGTTTATTTGTGATTGCTGTAACGGAGAGCCAAATGATCTCTGACATCTGAAACTCCCACATTCTTCTATTAGCTCAAAATCAGACTCAAATTCAAACACGCATTTATTTTTCATGTCTTATACTGAGTACTGTTTTTTATATATATATATATATATATATATATATATATATATATATATATATATATATATATATATACACACACACTCAACTAAAGGATTATTAGGAGCGCCATACTAATACTGTGTTTGACCCCTTTCGCCTTCAGAACTGCCTTAATTCTACGTGGCATTGATTCAACAAGGTGCTGAAAGCATTCTTTAGAAATGTTTGCCCATATTGATAGGATAGCATCTTGCAGTTGATGGAGATTTGTGGGATGCACATCCAGGGCACGAAGCTCCCGTTCCACCACATCCCAAAGATGCTCTATTGGGTTGAGATCTGGTGACTGTGGGGGCCATTTTAGTACAGTGAACTCATTGTCATGTTCAAGAAACCAATTTGAAATGATTCGAGCTTTGTGACATGGTGCATTATCCTGCTGGAAGTAGCCATCAGAGAATGGGTACATGGTGGTCATAAAGGGATGGACATGGTCAGAAACAATGCTCAGGTAGGCCGTGGCATTTAAACAATGCCCAATTGGCACTAAGGGGCCTAAAGTGTGCCAAGAAAACATCCCCCACACCATTACACCACCACCACCAGCCTGCACAGTGGTAACAAGGCATGATGGATCCATGTTCTCATTCTGTTTACGCCAAATTCTGACTCTACCATCTGAATGTCTCAGCAGAAATCGAGACTCATCAGACCAGGCAACATTTTTCCAGTCTTCAACTGTCCAGTTTTGGTGAGCTTGTGCAAATTATAGCCTCTTTTTCCTATTTGTAGTGGAGATGAGTGGTACCCGGTGGGGTCTTCTGCTGTTGTAGCCTCAAGGTTGTGCATGTTGTGGCTTCACAAATGCTTTGCTGCATACCTCGGTTGTAACGAGTGGTTATTTCAGTCAAGGTTGCTCTTCTATCAGCTTGAATCAGTCGGCCCATTCTCCTCTGACCTCTAGCATCAACAAGGCATTTTCACCCACAGGACTGCCGCATACTGGATGTTTTTCCCTTTTCACACCATTCTTTGTAAACCCTAGAAATGGTTGTGCATGAAAATCCCAGTAACTGAGCAGATTGTGAAATACTCAGACCGGCCCGTCTGGCAACAACAACCATGCCACGCTCAAAATTGCTTAAATCACCTTTCTTTCCCATTCTGACATTCAGTTTGGAGTTCAGGAGATTGTCTTGACCAGGACCACACCCCTAAATGCATTGAAGCAACTGCCATGTGATTGGTTGATTAGATAATTGCATTAATGAGAAATTGAACAGGTGTTCCTAATAATCCTTTAGGTGAGTGTATATATAATATATATACACCGATCAGGCATAACATTATGACCACATCCCTAATATTCTGTTGGTCCCCTGACCCATCGAGGCATGGACTCCACTAGACCCCTGAAGGTGTGATGTGGTATCTGGCACCAAGATGTTAGCAGCAGATCCTTTAAGTCCTGTAAGTTACGAGGTGGGCCTCCATGGATCGGACTTGTTTGTTCAGCTCATCTCACAGATGCTCGATTGGATTGAGATCTGGTGAATTTGGAGGCCAAGTCAACACCTCAAACTCGTTGTTGTGCTCCTCAAACCATTCCTGCAGCATTCCTGGCAGCCACCAGGGATTACCGTTTCCATGAAAGGGTGTACATGGTCTGCAACAATGCTTAGGTAGGTGGTACGTGTCAAAGGAACATCCACATGGATAGCAGGACACAAGGTTTTCCAGCAGAACATTGCCCAAAGCATCACACTGCCTCCGCCGGCTTGCCTTCTTCCCATAGTGCATCCTGGTGCCGTGTGTTCCCCAGGGAAGCCACACACACGCACCCGGCCATCCACGTGATGTAAAAGAACACGTGATTCATCAGACCAGGCCACCTTCTTCCATTGCTCCGTGGTCCAGTTCTGATTCTCACGTGCCACTGTTGGTGCTTTCGGCGGTGGACGGGTCAGCATGGGCACCCTGACTGGTCAGCGGCTATGCCGCCCCATACGCAACAAACTGAGATGCTCTGTGTATTCTGACACCTTTCTATCAGAACCAGCATTAACTTCTTGAGCAGTCTGAGCTCCAGTAGCTCGTCTGTTTGATTAGACCACACAGGCCAGCCTTCGCTCCCCACGTGCATCAATGAGTCTTGGCCGCCCATGACCCTGTGTCTGATTCACCACTGTTCCTTCCTTGGAGCACTTTTGATAGATCCTGACCACTGCAGACCGGGAACACCCCACAGGAGCTGCAGTTTTGGAGATGCTCTGACCCAGTCGTCTAGCCATCACATTTTGGCCCTTGTCAAATTCGCTCAAATCCTTACGCTTGCCCATTTTTCCTGCTTCTAACACATCAACTTTGAGGACAAAATGTTCACTTGCTGCCTAATATATCCCACCCACTAACAGGAGCCGTGAGGAAGAGATCATCAGTGTTATTCACTTCCGGTCATAATGTTATGCCTGATCGGTGTATATATATGCATGCTGCTCAACACAAGGGAATATAAACCATTGCATGACTCAAAGATTATAGGAATGCCAACTCTAAATCTCATTTTAGTAAATAAATCAGTACATTTTGGTACAGCTGTTTTGATGTATTTTGCAAAACATCACACAGTATAACTAAAAATGTTAATAATCCATCAGGACAGAAGGCACGCTGGTCTTTTCTCCTCTGTTGTGCCGTATATCGAGTGAATCGCTTCAGGAACAAGAACAAATGTGGGGCGGGGCTTGATTGTGTCTGTGGGGAATTGATTGGATGGTTGTGGTTTGCTATTGGTGGATCTCAATTGAGTGACAGGTTGCCCCCGCCTCGTCATCAGAGAAGAGATGAAGTTATTCTGACTCAAGATTACCAGGAACATGAATTCATATATAAATAATGATTTACTGCTGAATTAAATGCTGCTGTATTCCATGAAAAAAAATAAGAATTGTCCTATCATGGTGTGTCGAGGGGCGATTCTGCGCTTGGCCGCCAGGTGTCAGTATTGAGCCAGTCATTCTGAAAGCTCAATACATTCAACATCGAGATCTCACTACATAATAAAACTTTAAATATTCTGTACAAAGGCTTTATTTGTTCCAGCAAATATGAATTTGTGTTGCTTGGGCTATACATCCATTTTAATCTTATAATTTGCCAGCTACATAAAACACTGCTTTTCTAAAACAAAGATTCAGCACTGCGTTACAGGAAACTCGAAAACTGCCTAATTTATTCCCCCTCATGACATCACTTTGGTTTCCACGAAAGAATGAAAGTCGTATAAGTTTGTTTCAACATGAGTAGATGATGAACCTTCAGTCTTGGGTGAACTAATTTTAAAATCTGCTGCTGTATTGAATTTATAGCTGACAAGTCAAACATAATTACAAATAAAACATTTTAAAAAATAAATCCTGAATCGTCAGATATTGAATGAGGTTGTTTAGTCCAGTTGAATAGAGTGAATGTTTATGAACCTAAACTGATGTCATCAAACCACATTTCCCATGATGCTTAGGGCACCGAGACCGAGTGCTGGAAAGCGGTGTCTTTGATGGTCCCAGATGAGTTGCTTCTCAGGAAGAAATAAGGCGCTTGATCCATCCGGTGAGTTTGGTGATACGCGTGTAGACTCCGTAATAATCAGGGCGTCCGCAGCCTCTTCCCCAGCTCACCACACCGGCCAGAAACCAGCGTCCGGACGGCTCCTGACACACCAGCGGCCCACCAGAGTCGCCCTGATGGAGAAACACACGTCACTTTGGCCCTTACATGCATCATCATCCAGCAGTACAATCATGGCATGTCACCTGACAGGCGTCCTTCCCTCCACTGCGATAACCGGCACAAATCATTCTGGGAGTGATCATGTAACCATAGGAACGCACGCATGCATCTTCACTGACCAATCGCACGTCTACTTTCTGCAGGACGTCACTCACTGCCCCTGATGGAGAGACAGAGACACAATAACAGTGAAGCTTTAAACCTTTGCTCGTGCTCGATCAACAGCATTATTCCTGCTCTGCTGGTTATTCCTCTATTAATAACAAGCAGCAGGTGATTGTCTCTCACAGCATTATATGGTCAGTGAAACCAAGACACATTGTGATTCTGTTCCTCATATTTTAGTTTTGGTGGTTTAATGTTTTGTGTGTCAAACTCACCAGGGGTGAAAAGAGTGACAAAGATGTGAAGGAAGAAATGTCAGCTTTAAAAATTGGATTTACAGACGAAAAACTATATTTATTGCGCCCCCCTTTTGATTGACAGGATAAAATCAGCCCTGATCATTGGCTGTTTTTTATCGATGGCTGTTAGTGAAAATAATTGCTTGTATCGACCAATATCGATTATTGGCCCTTCAAACTGACGCCCACATCTAATTATACAATCAACAGCTTATGCATAAAATCAAGCCCCGCCCCTGCAAGCTAACACTCACATCTAAACATCCAATCAACAGCTGTGTGTGTGTGTGTGTGTGTGTGTGTGTGTGTGTGTGTGTGTGTGTGTGTGTGTACATGCGTGTCTTGATCATGTTCTCTCTGCAGACTGTGGATTGAGGCCCTTCAGCAGCCGTGTGGTGGGCGCCCTACATTTGTTCTTGTTTTACTTGGATACATCACAACAGGGAAGAAAAGACAATCACAACTCCAGCTTCATGGCATCGCTGCAAACCCCTCCGTTTGGACCCTTTATCTGTAAAAGTGTAACATGTGTGTATTCACGTGTTAGCATACGGTTTCAGTGCTCATACCTCCCTCGCGCAGCGCTCCCCATCCCGTCACCCAGCACAGCAGGTCGGCCTCCAGCTGGTGCGTCGCGGGCGGCAGGCAGACCGGATGAGCCAACGTGCTCGACCACACGGGCCGCACCAGCCGCAGCAGCGCCACGTCATAGTCGTGAGTCTCATCGTCATAGTAGTGATGCAGGTGAATGTGCGACACTCGAACGGCCTCCTCCGACTGACTGCTGCCATAGAGGCGCAGTTTACCCAGATAGATGGTCCACACGGATGGGGAGAAGAACCTGCAGACAGAGCAGTGAATGCATTCACCCGGACAGAATGAGCACAGGCTGACAGACAGAACTGGTCGCTTACCTATCATCATAGAAGCAGTGAGCCGCAGACACCACCCACTGGGCGGAGACTAAAGCCCCTCCGCATATGTGCTGCCCACTGATCTGCAGGCTGGCCTGCCATGGCCACTCCCCCTCCTCTGCATCGGTCCCGCCCACCACACGGCTGCTGAAGGGCCTCAGTCCACAGTCTGCAGAGAAAGCATGATCAAGACACGCATGTACACACACTCACACACTCACGCGCTCACACACACATACACACACACACAAACACTCACACACATACACACACTAACACTCACACACACACACACACACACACACACTAACACTCACACACACTCACACACATACACACACTAACACTCACACACACACACACACACACACACACACACACACACACAAACACTCAACACACACACAGACACCCACACGATACTCACCCACACACACACACACAAACAAACACTCACACACATACACACACACACACACACACACACAAACACTCATTTACACACACAGACACCCACACATACTCACCCACACAAACTAACACACACACACAAACAAACACTCACACACACATACACACACTAACACTCACACATACTCACCCACACAAACTAACACACACACACAAACAAACACTCACACACACATACACACACTAACACTCACACACACACACACACACACACACATACACACACTAACACTCACACACACACACACACACAAACACTCATTTACACACACAGACACACACACAAACACTCATACACACTCACTCACACACACACTCACACAAACACTAACACACACTCACTAACACACACACACACACACACACACACACAAACAAAAACACACACTCACTCTCACAAACACTCACACACTCACACTCACTCAGACACACACACTCACACACATATACACTCACACACACTCACTCGTACATACACTCACACACACACACACAAACTCACACACACACACACACACAGACTCACTCACATACACTCACTCACACATTAACACACACTCACTCACACACACACACACTCACACTCACTCATTCACTCTCACACACACACACACACACACTCACAGTGAGATGTTCTCACCACAGTATTTCTCGTCAGATTCATCAGGACAGTCAGTGATGAAGTCGCATTCTGGGTTTGGCTTCTTCAGACACGTCCCATCTCCACACACATACGTCATATCAGAACATTGTACACCTGTACACACACACACACACACACACAGTTACAGATACATCTCGTGTGTTTCTGTGCTGCACAACGTTTTCTTTAGGGCTGCAGTTGGGCTTTATATGTAGTAATTAGAGTGAGTGTGTGTGTGTGTGTGTGTGTGTGTGTGTGTGTGTGTGTGTGTGTGTGTGTGTGTGTGTCTGAGTGAGTGATTGAGTGTGTGTGTGTGTGTGTCTGAGTGAGTGATTGAGTGTGTGTGTGTCTGAGTGAGTGATTGAGTGAGTGTGTGTGTGTGTGTGTGTCTGAGTGAGTGTGAGTATGTGTATGTGTTTGTCTGAGTGAGTGTGTGTGTGTGTGTGTGTGTGTGTGTTTGTCTGAGTGAGTGAGTGAGTGTGTATGAGATAGTGTGAGTGAGTGTGTGTGTGTGTGTGTGTGTGTGTGTGTGTGTGAGTGAGAGAGTGTGTGCGAGTGTCTGAGTGAGTGAGTGAGTGAGTGTGTGTGTGTGTGTGTGTGTGTGTGTGTGTGTGTGTGTGTGTGTGTGTGTGTGTGTGTGTGTGTGTGTGTGAATGATACCATGTGTGCAGTTGTCCTCATCACTGCCCTCACTGCAGTCTGGATGCTGGTCACACACTTTATAGTAGTCGACACACTGACTGTCCTCTGAGCACTGGAACTGAGCGATACACACTGCACAACACACACACACACACACACACATTCAAATATCATCAGTTTTGATTGTGTAACTGCTTTTTATGCAGTTTTATTTTAATAAGCAGGTTTTTTTAAGTATATTTTTATGTTGCATAAATCCGGTGACTCATGCTCAGGTGTATTTGCGTCTCTCTGCCCACACACGTCCGATGACATTTTTTACTTCCTCAAAGCATTTCTTTAGAATTCAGTAGAAAATATAGTTTGACATTAGTCATAAAACCGTTTCCAGGCATCATGAAATGAACACGGGGATTTACCGCAGTTTCTCTCATCCACTCCGTTGGCACAGTCTGAGATCCCGTCACACGCCGGCACACACAGACCGTTTATGCTGCAGAGCACCTGACCGGGACAAGCTGAGCACACACACACATGCAGTCAGTGTTTAAACAGCTGTAGGCTCACTGATCTCAGGGTGTGTGAAGTGCAGGTGTACTGACGATCGGACTGGTTGAAGACGCTATAGTGAACCTGCAGGCCCGGGCCGGTGAGCGACACGTCTGACGTCATGGACACCGTGACGCTGGAGGACAGGAGGAAGATCCGCTCGGCGTACGGCTGCAGACCTCGGACACCGCACAGCCTGCGCACAGACACACACTACGTCACACACTGACACACACGCTAGTGGAGGCGCTGTGTCTGCGGGACTGACCTGCGGCTCTGGATGCTCCATCGGCCCTGCGTGCACATCTGGCTGTAACTCGCGCGGTTCAGCTCGTATCCTTCAAAGAACAAAGCCAGACCGAACTCTACTGATGGCACCTGAACACATACACACACACACACACACACGGTGTGTTTTCATGTTTTTAGGGACTCTCCATAGACATAATGGTTTTTATATTGTACAAACTGTATATTCTCTCCCCTTACACTAACCCATCACACACACACACACACTCACCCCTAAACCTACCCATCACACACATACACTCACCCCTAAACCTACCCATCACACACACTCACCCCTAAACCTACCCATCACACACATACATTCACCCCTAAACCTACCCATCACACACACACTCACCCCTAAACCTACCCATCACACACATACACTCACCCCTAAACCTACCCATCACACACACTCACACTTACCCCTAAACCTACCCATCACACGCATACACTCACCCCTAAACCTACCCATCACACACACTCACACTTACCCTAAACCTACCCATCACACGCATACACTCACCCCTAAACCTACCCATCACACACACACACACTCACCCCTAAACCTACCCATCACACACACAAACACTTACCTCTAAAACTACCCATCACACATACACTCACCCCTAAACCTACTCATCACACACACACACTCACCCCTAAACATACCCATCACACACACACTTACCTCTAAACCTACCCATCACACACACACACCCTTAAACCTACCCATCACACACGCATACACACACACTTACCTCTAAACCTACCCATCACACACACACACTCACCCCTAAACTTGCCCATCACAAACACACATTTACCCCTAAACCTACCCATCACACACACACTCACCCCTAAACTTGCCCATCACAAACACACATTTACCCCTAAACCTACCCATCACACACTCACCCCTAAACTTACCCATCACACTCACTCACTCACTCACTCACACAAACACACACTCACTCAGACTCACTCACACAAAGACTCACTCACTCAGACTCACACACACACTCACTCACTCACACAGACTCACTCACACACACCCCTAAACCTACCCATCACACACACTCACACTTACCCCTAAACCTACCCATCACACGCATACACTCACCCCTAAACCTACCCATTACACACACACACACTCACCCCTAAACCTACCCATCACACACACATAAACACTTACCTCTAAAACTACCCATCACACATACACTCACCCCTAAACCTACTCATCACACACACCCACACACACACTCACCCCTAAACATACC
>JAGHMJ010000879.1:107500-120000 GCA_018749465.1 Paracanthobrama guichenoti
TTTTTCTATATTTTTACTTTATTTCTCACAATTTTTACTTTATTTCTTGCCATTTTTACTTTATTTCTTGCAGTTGTTACTTTATTTCTTGCTATTTTTATTTTATTTCTTGCAATTTTTACTTTATTTCTTGCTACAATTTTACTTTATTTCTCACAATTTTTATTTATTTCTCACAATTTTTACTTTATTTCTTGCTATTTTTATTTTATTCCTTGCTATTTTTACTTTATTTCTTGTTATTTATATTTATTTCTCACAATTTCTACTTTATTTCTTGCTACTTTATTTTTACTTTATTTCTTGCTATTCTTATTTTATTTCTTGCAATTTTTACTTTATTTCTTGTCATTTTTACTTTATTTTTCTATATTTTTACTTTATTTCTCACAATTTTTACTTTATTTCTTGACATTTTTACTTTATTTTTCTATATTTTTACTTTATTTCTCACAATTTTTACTTTATTTCTTGACATTTTTACTTTATTTTTCTATATTTTTAGTTTATTTCTCACAATTTGTACTTTATTTCTTGCAATTTTTACTTTATTTCTCACAATTTTTACTTTATTTCTCACAATTTTTATTTATTTCTCACTATTTTTCATTATTTCTTGCAATTTTTACTTTATTTCTCATAATTCTGACTTTTTCTTGCAATTGTGAATTTAAAATGACACTTTTTACTTTTTGGCCAGATTTACTAACAGCTTGCTCCAGTGCAAACCCTCTTTTGGCATTTAATAAGGTTTGCCATAGTCAGTTTACTGGTGTTTGCGGCATTATTTAACGACTAAAAAAGCACGTCTTAAACCAGACACTACTTTGCACTGCTCTTGGTAGAGTGTGTTGGTCATGATGGAAATGACCTGTCTGTGCCTGTGCACGCCCAGAACTTTCCACTTTTCTACTCTGGCTATATCTGATATTCAGGCATTTGTAAATGTGATTTCATACTTGTTGGTGTCACTGCATCTTTTCAAAACTGATTTAAAATGCATGAAAGTGAATTAAACCTCCAAATTATTGTTTTGGGAAAAACATAATCCCACAGCAAAATAAAAAAAGAGAAAAAGCAAAGAAATCATACCAAAAGTTGCCTGAAAAAGATCTATAACTTTGAGGTTGGTTTCTGGAAAGTAAAAAAAAAAAAAAAACACAAAGCAGTAAAAACAAATGAACAGAAATGCAGCAGAAGTCATCACACACGTGAGCGCGTCTGACGGAGTTACCAGTGATGCTGAGCGACGGCAGCGGCAGCTGGAAACCCTCGTAGCTGCTGATCTGCTGAGCGTCGGTGAAGCGCTGAAGCTCTCTGAACACGCTCTCGTTCAGCCGCGACACGCTCACCTTCTCCACGTGACTGACGGGAACGGACAGGCGCAGCCAGAAATGAGCCACCACGCTGCCCTCCCTATGGAAACACCAGAGGACACGTGAAGGACCGTTCCAGCTCAGATCTCAGCTCATGATTCTGGATCGACAGCTTCCTCACCCAAAGGCGAAGACCGCTGTGGAGTTGAAGTATCTGGACAGGTCTGTGGACTTCACCAGCTTCTCAACCTGTCAAAGAGTCATAAAACAATGATGATTATATTAAAGGGATAGTTCACCCAAAATTATCCAATGATTTACTCTCCCTCAAGTCATCCCAGGTGTGTATGACATTCTTCTTTCAGATGAATATAATCAGTTATAGTAAAAAATCTCCTGGCTCTTCCAAGCTTTATAATGGCAGTGAATGAAGTTTGTGTTCGTCTGAAAGAAGAATGTCACACACACCTCGGATGACTTGAGGGAGAGTAAATCATGGGCTAATTTTCATTTTTGGGTGAACTTTAATTGAACTTTAAGTGTTGTGTGTTTTCGATGGTGTTTCTGCAGTGACTCCAGCTTCACCATGTTCTGCACAGATGTCGCCGCCGCTCTGAACTCTGAGCTCTCATGACTGGACAGGCTCACAGAGAAGTTCTTATTCAGTATGGAAACACTGGCCGTGTACTGCTGAATCACCCGCGGCTCCAGCACCCAGACCCTGTACTCTAAACACACACACAGAGAAACGGGTGAGACGGGTGGCTAAAGGGTACACTCACACTGACACCTTTCGCTCTGAACCCTGCGAACGAAATATGTTTGGCTAACGTTCCCATTAATTTATAAATATATTATTTCTGTATATTTGATTATTGTTCAAAACATCCAAATTTTCTTGGTTATGCAGAGAATGTTGCATTGTATCGTTCTTCAAACATTTTGGGAACGTTACTTTTGAATGTTCTCTGAACGTTCTGAAACAAGTGACATTTAAAAAACATTAGATGAACGTCCAACTAAGGACACGTTCACACAAAACAGAAAAGTTTGCCTTTCCCGGCCACCGAAACGCTGTTGTCGTGTAAATGAACGGCCAAAATGCAGTTTCTCTTGTGTTTTGACGCTCTTTTGTTTTGTATCTGTGTTTTTGTCTCACTCCACACACATCAGGAAACAGACACTTCTGGATAATTATTATAATTCATGCAGTTGAGTTTTTTCCTATTAATTATATGAATTAAATGCACATTTGAAACATAAATTGGAAATTTTATTAATTATCATACCTTATTGCTGAGCAGAATTATTTAAAGCGGACCTATAATTTCACAATACAAGTCTCAGGTGTCACCAGAATGTGTCTGAAGTGTCAGCTCAAAATACCCCCAGATCATTTATTATAGGATGTTTTGAAAGCCCCTATTTGGGTGGCAGCAAACACATGCTGTTTTTGTGTGTGTGTCTCTTTAAATGCAAATTAGCTGCTGCTCCCCGCCCACTTTTCAGAACAGGGCGGAGCCTGTACAGCTTGTGATAGTTTGGAAACGACAACAACTGGAGTATGTACCCTTATGAAAATGAACCATGGTTTTACTACAAATAAAACCAAAAAATCACGGTTATTGTAGTTAAACCATGGTAACCACAAATTAACCATGGTTTTGCTACTCTAACCATAGTTTAACCATGGTATTTGTGGTAAAACTGTGGTTATATAAATGGTCATCAATTCAATTCATCAAGTCATCAGAAGTAATAAAAGTGCGCTTCTGAATTGCACAGGTGAGTATTTTCGGGCTAAAATAACACCAGAAGCTCTGGTCTCTGTGAATACAGTCAGAGACAATGGTAGCTTTAGCCACATTAGCACATTCACAAAGGCCATTTGCAAACACACACATTATAAAGTGCAGTACTTATGTGTTCTGGATATGAAGTTGGATGTAATAATAAAGAGTTGGATTTGATCCATCTTTGAGAAGTAACTTTTGTGCAAATCCCTCGTTTGTGATCCAGTGTACAATGATTCACACACACACATATACGAGTTTAACTCATTTGGACATGACTGCATCCTCAGTGGCTCAGATGCCGGGAGTTTATTATTACAGCCAAAAACAACACCTTAAAACATGCTAATTAATATTAAAAAATGCTAGCAACGTGTTAATTCAATCTTAAATCATCATTTTGAGTTAAAGGGCCGTGTTCATTTCACAGAATTCTGAGAGACCAGGTTGTTTATTCTGCCGCGAGCTCTTCCGCTCATACGTGTGTGTGTTTGATCATATCACACACATGTGAGTGTGTTAAAGTGATGTTATAATGCTACTCTGTGCGTTGGCTCGGCGCTGCTACGAGACACTTGTTCACACTGCAGTGAGCGAGATCATATTAGGCATGGTAAAACATGTGCGGTAAATCAACAACACCAGATTTAAACAATCAGACTAACTGTGTTGAGCTGGAGAACAATCATTAGTTTCTGTCCATCACTGATCCAAACAGTGTCTAATAAAACACATCAGATATTAAAGCGGCTTTGTGTTGCCATGGTTACTACACAATAACACCCGAGGGGAACGCGGGTGTGATGTCACTGATAGGCGACACACGGGCTGTGTCCTGGTTACAATCACTTATTTCTCTGGATTTAAACATTCTTGGAAACATTTGGGATAATGTACACAAGTCAACACAATATATAACACTGTTCTAGTGACTTTGATATTTTAATCCAAAAATCTTACATATTGTGCCTTTAATGCAGGCACAGCTAGGGCTTTGAACGCGGCTCAACTCATAATTAGTATTTTGCTTTAATGACACCACTTTATTTAAATGCATCAGATGTATTGACATGTTCTGCAAATGGCAGCCAGCTCTTCTAAATGAGCAGATGTTTCCCTTCATGATGCACGTTCGCATTTACCCGTAAATCACATAACTAAAGTTTAGCAGAGATGACACACGTGTGCGACCGTTTCCTCACCCAGAAAGTACCAGATAAGACATGCAGATCCTGCCGAGATGAGGATGATGATGAGCAAGATGAAGCCAATCAGCCATTTCGGGAAGCTCCTCCTTTTATGGGACGGATCGGCGCGCGATACCTGTGGATAAACACCAAACACATGGATATTCACATGCTCTTCTCTAATAGCCTCGCAGTTCTTGTTGTGCAATGACTTCTGTGTTATCAGGGAAACCCGCGGCTCTCACAGTGTCGGTGAGGTTGTCCTGATTCGGATCCGCTGTGAACCCGTTTCCGAGCTCCATCATCCGCCGAACCGTTATCTCGGGTTCATCTTCGGCTCCGTCGGTCCTGATTCGGTGGTTCTTCCCGGGACTCAGACGGCACACATGTTCGGTTCTGAGGGAAGCGCTTGTGTTTGTCAGTCCAAAGTCCACTAAAGATCAATAGTGAAGTATCTGCTGATCTGAGGACAGCCAAAGCCACAGTTTTCATATAAATGCGTCTGCTTGAGATTCTGCATTTATGTAAAGTGAGAATATTAATAACGGATCTCTTAGAAACAGTCACCGCCCAGCGACGCGCGCTCACCTGCGCAACGCACCTGCGTGACGTCATCCGGCCGGATCCCACCTGAGTGCGGATGATGCTCCTCTGGGACATGCGGGCTTTTCCCAGTTTGATTAGGGCTTTTTCTTGGACAGGGACAAATTATGTGTTCAAGTTTTGCCACCGCTATTCACATATTTTAATACATGCTCCATGAATTTTGTGCCATTTAAAATATAGCCTATTAATATGGCTATATCATGATGAAAGAAAAACGCACCTATTTTATAAATAAATCAATTATAATATATACGCGAGATATAAAACTGTGTGATATAAAGTCGGAATTGAGTGATATAGTCTGAATTATGTTTTAAAATGTTTTATTCTGTGGTGGAAACAAGCTTCCATACACATTTCTTAACATAAACTAGAACAGAATAACACAGTGCCGGCCCAGATCCGGCCCACATCTGGTGCGCGCTGAATCCACATGTACCAGATGTGTCCCGGATCTGGGCTGACTCTATGTTGCCGTCTGGGATTGGACATTGATTATTAAGCAATACAATGCCATAAAAAATTATTTGCTTCTGAAAACATAGTCACCAACTTCTCATATCACCCCTGTGAAAAGTCATTTTAGTTGGTAATTAGACAAAGCTTTTTCTGGAATGGCAATCAAACCGTTCTACCTGAGAGAAGTTGAATGGCCGTCAAGAAAGATGCTTTTATAACCAGTGCTACTTAAACGTCACTGACCCGTCATAACTGAGAGAAACCACACATAATCAGAGCACAAATATCTTTAATATAATAATTAGCAGCACTGAAAACGACTTATCTTACATTCCTCCAAACAGCAGGCATCATTTTTATAAAATATACATTAAAAAAACGAGATGAAAACATCATGAACAAAATTACAATAACAGCAATAACTGACTGTGTCAAGCCACACACACACACACACACACACACACACACACACACACACACACACACAGAACACACACACACACACACACACAGACACACACACACAGAACACAGACACACACACACACACACACACACACACACACACACACACAGACACACACACACACACACAGACACACACACACACACACACACACTCACACACACACACACACACACACAGACACACTCACACACACACACAGACACACACACACACTCACACACACACACACACAGACACACTCACACACACACACTCACTCAAATTACCTCTAGTTTTGTGTTTCCATCTAATTCTAGCATGAAAGCCACTGCTGGTAAACATCTTATAAATTAAAATAATATATTTTACGATAACATATAATAAATCCTCTCATCTGAAACTATTATAATTTTATGAACAGCTAGTTTTTAAAAGGTTTGTACATTGTAAACTGCACGGTTTAATATTAGTGAAAGGAACTGGAAACCGTCTTTCAACTGATGCAATCATGTCAATCGCCTTCCATGGTAAACATCAAGGGCCCTATCACACCCCCGGAGCAATGCGGCGAACACAAACCTGCTCTAAAGTCAATAGTGCAGTATTTGTGTGTTATTTAAAGGGTGTGTTAGTAATATGAGCCTATAGCCGGTGCACAATACACACACACTCTGATTACTACATACACAGGGATGCACAGCAGCACACACACACACACATACACACACAGAGAGATGAGACTCTGATTGGGTTATTGCACGTTACGCCCAAAACACACCCATGACTCATTAAGAGACGACTTTTTTGGATCATGTGCCGGGCGCACCAACCAATTATTTCCGTTAAACTAGCAAAATTGGATTCGGACATGCCCGAAGTGCATCTGCATTCAAATCGTTAAAATATGGCCTCAAGACTTAATGATGAGTAAGAAACTCTTTCCCTGCCATTGACGGAAATGTCCTTCTTTCTGTGTTTTCACTGTTATACGGTAGGGGCGCTGTTACACTTCTTCTGAAAGCGATCTCCTGAGAAAAACACAGAAGAAGAAGCAGAAACAAGTGATAGAAGCATTGCTGATGCACGTGTAAAACAATGTGATAATCAGACATTAAACGGCATATAAATCAAAACGGCCCAATGTTACTGAATGAAATGCCGTCGCAGGATGAACTCTAGGACTGCGAGGCTGAAGTGTTGATGGACTCCATCTGTGTTTGATCATCATCAACATGATTTTCTCAACTTTTTGCTCAAAATTTTGCTTATTTTTAAATGAAACGTACCCATTTTCAAATGGTGATAAAAATGAATGCATGAAGCTAGAATTAGGGATGCACGATATATCAGCCACCATATCGGTATCGTTGTCGAATGTTATCGGTATCGGTTCAATAAGAAAGTTTGTCCGATGTATTAAAGCTGATAAATAATGTATTATTTCCTTCAGCTGAGACACTTCACTGTTCATCATGATGGGTTTGAATCGCTGGAAATATGATTGAATCACTTCAGAAAGGAAAATACAGTTCAGAGCAACATGTCTGTCATATCGGCGACATATTGTTTGTGTGTTTGGGACAGGCTCTCAAAAATTATAGAAAATTTGGATTTGGATTTAGATTTATCGGCCAATATATCGTTTAACAGCTTTTAAATATGAAGAATTATTGGCATCATTGGCATTTCAGTATATTGCATGGTCAGATATTCATATAACAAAATATTCTAGTGGCCATGAAACTTTTGTGAAAATGATCAAAAACGCTGGCGGGGAAAGAGTTAAACTCATCATTCTCTCATCATTTATTCACCATCATGTTGTTCCAAGCCTGAACAACATCCAAGATGTTCAGCAGAATGTTCACGCTGCTCTTTTACACGCAATGAAAGTGCAATTTTTTAAATATAATTATATCCCTTAAAACTCATCTTTGATAACAAAAATGAAAAAAAAAAATTCTGAAAAAAAATCTTCATGCCTTAAAATAGCTTGAATATAACTCGACACCGTTGCCTCATTTAGTATGCGCAGAGCCATGAATATGCAAATGAGCCCCGCCTCCACTCACTCACTCCAGCTCAGAGATCCACTCGCTGACCTGATTGTTTAGTTTTTGGAAGAAAAGTTCAGTTTTAAGGAGAAAATACTCAAGCAATGGTGTTGACTTATGGATTTGCACAGGTTTGGTATGAAAGCATATTAAAAATGCATAGACATATAAACAACATTAAAACGTGATGTTCGCCACAGGGGGTCTTTAATTCTGCACATTCTTCACTGGCATGTAATCGTCATTACAGGGCTCGATCATCCCGCAGGAGCTCTGAATGTCCAGGTCTATCGGTCCAGGGATCAGGCTCAGACCAGCCGCGTGCTTGAAGCCCAAGAGCGGGTGCATGACGGGATGAGGCGCGGGCAGGTGCTGCGGCAGGTGAGCGGGCAGGTTTAAAGCCAGAGGACTGAGGAGGTCCGCCTCCTCCATGCTGTCCTCGGCCCCGCCGGCGAACCCCGAATCCGGACTCTGCGTGTCCTGGCGGAGCTTCTCCAGTGTCTTTAGAGAGAATTCCAGCTCACTTGCTCTGTCCTTCTCTTCAGCGCCGTGTGTAACGTCAACGGCGTGCTGCAGAACCGCCTCCGGCCCGCTGACGGTCCCTGCTGGCCCATAGGAGGAGTGCGGCGAGCAGGGCTCCAGGGTGTCGCTGGGCCCCTTGGAGCTCTGGGACAGGAAGTAGGTGGAGTTTGAGAAGTTGGAGGATTTGTTCGTGCCCTCCCATCTGTCCTGCAGGCCGCCGCTGTGCTTGTGTGTGCTCCGGGACTCGCAGGCGTCCTTCAGCTTGAGGACCTCGACCGGACTCACAAACTCTGTGTCCGCTTTGATGAAGCTCTCGCGCTCTAAAATCGGCCCCAGCCAAGACTGATGGAGAGAACGTGGCGTCAGAACAAGCAGAACAGAGCGAATGGACACTACCGAGATTTTGATTGGTAAGATTTTTAATGTTTTTAGAACAAGTCTCTTCTGCTCACCAAGACTGCATTTATTTGATTAAAAATAAATATATTATATTTTAAAATGTAATTTATTCCTGTGATCAAAGCTGAGTTTATCATCATTACTCCAGTCTTCAGTGTCACATGATCCTTCACTGATCATTCTCAGATGAGGATCTGATGATCAACACACATTTATGATTATTATCAGATAAACTGATCAAGCGTGACATTTATAATGTTGCAATAGCTTTATATTTCAGATAAATACTGTACTTTCTATTAATCAAAGAATCTGTGTTCAACACTGATAATAATCATAAATGTGTGTTGATGATCAGATCCTCATCTGAGAATGATCAGTGAAGGATCATGTGACACTGAAGACTGGAGTAATGATGCTTTTCATCACAGGAATAAATCACACTTTAAAACATATTCAAATGTTGTATTTTGGATCAAATAAATGCAGCCGTGGTGAGCAGAAGAGACTTCTTCTAAAAACATAAACCATCCAAAAACGCTTGACCGGTAGTGTGTGTCTGATTATCCGATCGCACAGGACTCACCGTAAAATTCCCCCCGTGATGAGAGTTCAGATCCCCGAAGAATTTGGAGGGATCAGGAATGTACAAGGAATGACACTTCTGGAGCCTGAAAGGAGAACGAGCCACGGTTTGTCACTCATCAACATGCACTTACAATCATTAACTGCTCGTTTGGTAACTGGGATAATCGTGAATTACACTCATAATCCAATAAATGAAGCCCTTTCCAGCTGAAGAACGACAGAAACACTGACAGCCTCGAGCATTTAAAGCCACAGATGACAGATTTATCATTATTATTATAGTTATCTTTACAGTTATTGTTATTATATATTATAGTTTTTATTTTTATCATATTGTTACAGTTATAGTTATCGCTATTATTATTATCATGCGTATTGTTAGTGTTATTGTTATAGTTATCGTTATATTTATTGTCATTGTTATTATAGTTATTGTTTATCATTACAGTTATTGATATAGTTATTGTTTTCATGGTTATCGTTAGTTATTGTTATAGTTGTCAACATCATTATACTTTTATAGTTATCATTATAGTTATTATTATAATAACCATTATAGATATTATTGTGTATAGTTATTGCTGTCATTATAGTTAAGGTTATATTTATTGTCCTCGTTATTATAGTTCGGGTGAAGGAGTGTGTCAGTGTGTATTATCAGCATCACTCACCACTTGTTTCTGTTGCAGCAGATGAGAATGAAACACACCGATACGCCCACAGCGATTCCTGTCAGTATGAATCCTGCGACGGACAACTCCAGCTGCAGAATCCCACGGACACCTGAGGAGACACAGCGCACGTGAGTGTGTTTCTCTCTCACACACATCTGTGAGTGTCAGTGCAGTCGGACAGGTGTGTGTGTGTCACCTGGTGCGGTGGGTGTGGGGGGTGTGGAGGGCATCCGGCCCACTTCAGATGTCCAGCTGTGCTCTTCACTCCAGTCGCTCCAGACGGCGTTGATCGGGCCACTAAGCTTGCCTCTCACCCTGATCACGTACTGATGCTGTAAGAACAGCTCATCCTCTGACAGGTCCAGATGAGTTTCTCTAGTCTGTTTTATTCTCACATCCTACACAGACACAATCAAGACATCATCTAAAGATCTTCTGTGTGAATGATGATAAAACAAGAGTTAAGATACACTATATTGCCAAACGTTTTGTGACGCCTGCCTTTACATGCACATGAACTTTAATGCCATCCCATTCTTAATCCGTAGGGTTTAATATGGAGTTGGTCCACCCTTTGCAGCTCTAACAGCTTCAACTCTTCTGGGAAGGCTTCCCACAAGGTTTAGGAGTGTGTTTATGGGAATTTTTGACCATTCTTCTAGAAGCACATTTGTGAGGTCAGGCACTGATGTTGGACGAGAAGGCCTGGCTCGCAGTCTCCGCTCTAATTCATCCCAAAGGTGTTCTATCGGGATGAGGTCAGGACTCTGTGCAGGCCAGTCAAGTTCCTCCACACCAAACTCGTTCATCCATGTCTTTATGGACCGATGCTTTGTGCACTGGAGTGCAGTCATGTTGGGACAGGAAGGGGCCGTCCCCAAACTGTTCCCACAAAGTTGGGAGCATGAAATTGTCCAAAATGTCTTGGTATGCTGAAGCATTAAGAGTTCCTTTCACTGGAACTAAGGGGCCAAGCCCAACCCCTGAAAAACAACCCCACCCCATAATCCCCCTCCACGAAACTTTACACTTGGCCCAATGATTCAGATTCAAGATTCAAGAGTTTTATTTGTCACATACACAGTTATATACAGAATATACAACCGGCAGTGAAATGTAAAGTCAAGTCCCATTCTCCTGGCAACCGCCAAACCCAGACTCGTCCATGGGATTGTCAGACAGAGAAGCGTGATTGGTCACTCCAGAGAACACGTCTCCACTGCTCTAGAGTCCAGTGGCGGCGTGCTTTACTCCACTGCATCCCACGCTTTGCATTGCTCTTGGTGATGTAAGGCTTGGATGAGCTGCTCGGCCATGGAAACCCATTCCATGAAGCTCTCTACGCACTGTTCTTGAGCTCATCTGAAGGCCACAGAAGTTTGGAGGTCTGGAGCTATTGACTGCAGAAAGTTGGTGACCTCTGCGCACTGTGACCCTCAGCATGCGCTGACCCCGCTCTGTGATTTTACCACTTCGTGGCTGAGTTGCTGTAGTTCCCAATCGCTTCCACTTTGTTATAATCCCACTAACAGTTGAGCGTGGAATATTTAGTAGTGAGGAAATTTCAGGAATGGACTTATTGCACAGGTGGCAACCTATCACGGTACCACGCTTGAGTTCACTGAGCTCCTGAGAGCGACCCATTCTTTCACAAATGTGTGTAGAAGCGTCTGCATGCCTAGTGCTTGATTTATACACCTGTGGCCATGAAGGGACTGAACACCTGAACTCAGTGATGGGAGGGGCGGCCCAATACTTGTGGCAATATAGTACAGCTTTGATTGCTTTGGCTGTTTTGCATGTTGTGTGTGTGTATGTGTAGAGTTTAGAGAAATTGTGTGTAAGCAATTGTCAAAAACGATGACACTTTCTTGTCATGAATGGGGTTGACGTGCTCACCCTCCAGCTCTGAGCAGCTGATCTGCATTGGACCTCAAACACACAATGTTTCGAAGAACTCCAAGAGACTCTGAGCCCGCGAACTTCCACTATCTGAGGAGGAGCCACTTTCACTACTGAAACACAACACACACCGCACAATGTCAGACAATCATCACTCAAGTAAGATATCTTTTGTTGATTCTGGAATAACATCCCTGTTCGAATACTAACCCTAACCCTAAAACCAGAGGTGAATAACTGATGGAGAAGCACACAACCCTGGGTTTAAGCCTAAACTTGACATCAAATCTGATCCAGGATCAATAAAGATGGCACTTGTTAAAATCACGTTCCATCACTACACTGTGGAAAAAGTTTTTTTAATTGCAAATAAAGCAAAGAATATTGGAATGTGTACAAGAAAACTGATATTTAGTTTTTATACATCAAACTTTAATGTTGAATTCACTGCTACTGTTCATTGTAATTTATTGTAGCAAATTGTTTCTACACCCCAAAATGTTTTCAATGTACACTGAAAGCAACATTGGCATAGAAAAATTTTTCTGAACA
>JAGHMJ010000879.1:135000-145000 GCA_018749465.1 Paracanthobrama guichenoti
CAAAATAAAGATTGGAAAGATTCCATGGATGTTAACGGTTCTTTATGGAACCATCAATACCAAACTTAAAGTTTAAAGAGAGAAGAAAGGCTGATATATTTTTTTTAAATCAATAAATTTAACCTATGGTTGAGGAACAATGTGTAGTCTACTCTTAACTCTTTAAACCATCACTACACACAATAATTATAGGAAATATTAAAACAATAATTTCATCAACTTTTCCATTTTGACCTTAAATGGAAAAAAGTGGTGGAAACTGCTTTAAACTGTATACTTTAACTGTCATTACACTGTATCCAGCACAAACTGGGCTGCCATAATATATGAGCAACATGTATGTACATGCTTGTGTTTTTGAGAGAATAACGTTTATGCGTGTTAAAAAAAAAAAAAAAGTAAGTCTCTGAATTAAGGCCACAAAACACCACAATAGATATGTGTCCATTTTGTAAGACACTTTTTCTTTACAAAGCATGTATGCGAAGAGGCGTAATTTACACCTGGGAGGACAAAAGAACCACATAATGAGCCGCATAATGAATGAGCCTTTGAGTCAGATATGTCAGAGGGAGCTAAGGAACAGGACAAAAATATATATATTTTGTTGTAGTGTATTGAGAATACAGTTAACAATATAAAGTGAGAGCCAAAGGCACATTACAAAGGCCTACACTCTAAAAAATGCTGGGTTAAAAACAACCCAATTTGGGTTGAAAATGGACAAACCCAGCAATTGGGTTGTTGTAACAAAGTGGTTGGGTTAAATGTTTGCTTAAAACAACCCAATTGCTGGGCTAAAACAACCCAACCGCTGGGCTAAAACAACCTAATCGCTGGGCTAAAACAACCCAACCGCTGGGCTAAAACAACCTAATCGCTGGGCTAAAACAACCCAACCGCTGAGCTAAAACAACCCAAACGCTGGGCTAAAACAACCCAACCGCTGGGCTAAAACAACTTAATCGCTGGGTTAAAACAACCCAACCGCTGAGCTAAAACAACCCAACCGCTGGGCTAAAACAACCCAACCGCTGGGCTAAAACAACCTAATTGCTGGGCTAAAACAACCCAACCGCTGAGCTAAAACAACCCAAACGCTGGGCTAAAACAACCCAACCGCTGGGCTAAAACAACCCAATTGTTGGGTTTGTCCATTTTCAACCCAACTTGGGTTGTTTTTAACCCTGCATTTTTTAGAGTGTATTATATTTTAAATTATCAAAAGATTTGACATTACTATTTTTAAAACTACACTGGGTTGATGCCCATGATGAAGAAATGCCATGTAGCATGTGAAGCATATTTCTAGGAAGCTGAACTAGTTTTTAATATGTATTTCAAAAGAATGACCTTACATTTACTTCACAGTCTCCTTCAATAAGTCATCAGTAAGATGCAGCTGAAACATCTTTTAAAAGTCTCCCTTATGCAACACTGATTTAACTATTATTAGCTGAACTCGGCAGACAAATCAGTATTTTATATGCTTAAATTAACTTTATGTGCTAATCGTCATCAGCTGTGAATGATCATCAGGCTGCCATATCAACCGTTTGACTGATTTAAAATTTCACACATTTTTAAAACTTGCTGCATTTTTATGATGATCATGATAGAAAAAAGGTTATTTTAAGATCTGATTTGGGGAACCAAACATGGCACTGAAGAAGAAGAAAAGGGGGTGAACAATAATGATTCCTTCTGAAGGATGTAGTAACACGAGTCATTACTAGTGGGTTACCATGATCTTCACTTCAAAATTAATTATACATTATTCACATTAATTATGAACCTGAGTAGAGGTTATTAATTATGGTTTGAGTAGAACCAACTCAAATTATACACATGAGTTCAATCAAATGAACTTTCATGAGTATTTAGAACTTTCTTTTTCTTTTGAGTTCACAAAACTGACACATTTTAGTTTCATTGTTTTGAGTTGTATTTAATTTAGACAAACTTAAATTGAACTGAAACTGGGCTGGGATTTCTATTTCCCAGCATGCTTTGCCAGGACACTCTAAAGGGACAGTAAATGCTCAAATTAAGTGTTTAGTGCTAGATTACCGTTAAGTGGGAGATAGTGTTTAATGTTTGCTGCGTTTTCTGTTATGATGGGTTTGAGTGGAGCATGAGCTTATAGTTTGAGAACAGATATACAGTGTGTTAAATGTTAAAGCTAGCCAAGTCTCCACTACTAAAAATATTTAAGTTGATCATTTTAATTTAAATGAGCTTACTCAAATATTTGAAGTTAAGAGCAATTAAAATGTATTGGTACAAAATAAAAATCTGCAAATCTGCTTACTTAAACTTTACATTTCTTAACTTAAAAAGTGTTATGTAACCAACTGCCTCAATTTTTTTGAGTTTTGCAAATTTATTCGAGTTTACAGTATGAAACAAATATTGAGAATCTCCTTTAAAGTTGTCCAAATGAAGTCCTTAGCAATGCATATTACTACTAATAATACATTTATGATATATTTACTGTAGGAATATCTTCATGGAGCATGATCTTAATATCCTAATGATTTTTGGCATAAAAGAGAAATGGATCATTTTGACCCACACGGTGTGTTGTTGGCTATCGGCACAGATATACCCGTGAGATCAGGACTGCTGAACTGCTGGTCACATTTGTTCCTGTAGTTATTCATTAATAATCTAAAGTGTTACCAACATGTCAAATAATCTATAAATACTGAAGCAGCAAACTTTGCAGCACACTAAATTTGTCTTCCGGCCACGGCTGCATGTGTGAATGTCGAACGTGAACCAAACACGAGAACTTTATAGGGAAGTAATCCTGCGACCCTCAGCATGTTATGGGACTTTTTCTATGACTTCCTCATCTACACGTTAAATGCATTTTATGCAAAAATGTTATTATTTTAACTTTGTACTCAACCTGAACTTTCAACTTTAAATTATGTTTATTGTCCCACAGGGGACGTTTATCAGGAGTAAACCCTGCTCCGTCTGAAAGACTGCGAGTTTGAGTCGCTTATAACGTGCGTTTGAAAAAACCAAAACATGTAATAACATGCTTTAACTCTTAATTATATCATCAGTCGAGTGTTTGTGAGCTGATGTGGCTTCATATCGCAGAATGAGGCAGACGATGCATTATTTTATAGCATCTTATATAGTTGTTTTTATTCAGCTACAGCGCTAGCTTTATATTATATTATCACTTCTCTCTGAGGCATTTGAGGTGTTTCTGCTCGAGAGCGCCCTCTGGCCTCCAGGATGAATGAAACATGAGTGTGTTTAGTGCCCAGCACTGCTCACTCCGTCCTATCTTCGGTAAAAAACAGGAAAAATAATACTTCTCTCTAAATAAATGTATAGGACAATCCATGTTTTCCCCACAATGGATGCATAAGAGGCTCATATTCATATTAAAGACAGAGACTTGTTCTTGCTTTTGCAAACTCCTGACAAAAATGAAGAAATTGATATCACAGATCAAAAGCACAGATTTTTATAATAATGATAATATATTTTATAAGTTATTTCTAGTGCTTTTTAGTCATAGTCACCCTGCAGTTTTCTGTAAAATATAAATATTATTATTATATATTGTTATATTTATTCTTTTGTTTTTTTATTTTTAATAATGAAAATGTTATTGTAATAGTAATATTTCTTATTTTGTTAAATATTTATATTTAGCAATAATAATAAAATCATTTAAAAAAATCATAATAATTTATTAGTCATATTAATATATGAGCACAGAATGTTATATATGTATACACACACTTTCATTTGTAAAAATAATAAATAAATCACATTTTAAATAGCAATTTTAACCAGAATAGTCGCACTTATTCATGGAAAAACTTGTGAGCATTGTTAGTGCACAAATAAGTGAGCGAGAGTGAGAGTTTATTTACGTCCTGTGCCCATATTTGCGTACACACATTTATAACACATATCTGCATACGAAGAATGAGATCGAGAGGTTCTTTGAACTCTATATTGACATGTGAAAGTGGGCTATAGCAACATTTGTGTTTCAGTCAGTCATTTCGGCCATTTGAAACCTCTGGATTGACACCCAAACCGAACACATTATTCAGGCGAAACCAAAACCGAGAGAAACAGTTTGGCTTTCAGCTCGTAAATCAGCATCCATGAGGGAAACAGGAAAAGAACAGAAAACCTTCATAAACACCATTATGACCATTATTGAGAATATTTTTGTCAGCTGAGCTTCTCCTCTGTGCTCACTTCATCACTGCTTTAGTCTATTTTTATTGAAGCGTTGAATCAAACGTGATCATATTCTCTTCAAAACCATCTCAATTTATTCTGACAAGATAACAAACCCCAAATGACCGCTTCATCAACCACGAGCGAAAGAGTTCGAGATAAACTTTAAAGTGGGGCCTGAAGTAAAACAGGGCAGATCTAAAAATTGAGGTCAGTGAAAAACATTTGTGGCTTTAAAACTCCAGCACACACACACACACAGACACACACACACGCACACACATATTAGTGTGATTACGAGAATAAAAGTGCTGCTATATCCTCCCGCACTCACACCTTTGCCGTCACATCCGTCTGTCCTCTGCACTTTTTCCACTAATCACAAACACCATCATCCATCCCAGACCCACACACTCACACACACACATGCATATGTGCACTCTCATACACTCTCACACACACACACACACACACACACACACACACACACACACACACACACACACACACACACACAAACATGCACACACACACGCACGCGCGCACATACACACACACACACACACAAACATGCACATGCGCACACACGCACGCACACACACACACACACAAACATGCGCACACACACGCACGCGCACACACACACACACACACACAAACATGCACATGCACACACACACACACACACACACATTCACACTCTCTATTTCACACACACACATTCTCTCTCTCACACACTCACTCTCTCTCTCTCTCTCACACACACACACACACATTCTCTCTCTCACACACACACACACTCACACATTCTCTCTCTATTCCCACACACACACACACACACACACACACACACACACACACACACACACACATTCTCTCTCACACACACACACACACACACACACACTCACACATTCTCTCTCTATTTCACACACACACACACACACACACACACACACACACACACACACACACACACACACACATTCTCTCTCTCTCACACACACCCACACATTCTCTCTCTCTATTTCACACACACACACACACCACCACCACCACCACACACAGTCAGAGCTAGACATTCGCTGATGAGATATTAATTATCTATATTTCTTCTGATGTAACTGAAGATGCGGTATAATGAAACACACACACACACACACACACACACTGACCTGCTCTCCTCCATCTCTCCCTCGTCCAGATCACTGATTTACTCAGGGTTTCTGAGATAAAGGCTTTCCGTTTTCATTCTCTCTCTCTCTCTCTCTCTCTCTCTCTCTCTCTCTCTCTCTCTCTCTCTCTCTCTCTCTCTCTCTCTCTCTCTCTCTCTCTCTCTCTCTCTCTCTCTCTTTCTCTGTGTGTGTTTTAGTTTGAAGAGTAAAATGGTAAAATCCTTGCGGTTTGTTTCTCTCTTCTGTAGAAACCGCGTCTCACTTCTCTCAGAAGAGCTTCTCTAAAACCCCCCGCGGTTTTCTTTCCTTAAAATGTCGATCACTGGGACGAAAATCACCATTTCTCTTTCCGGAATGACGTTATTCTGTACTTTAAGCGACAGAGCTGATTGGAAATGTATTTATCATTTTTAACTAATTGGTTCTGCTGTGTAATATTTATTGCATTGCCACGTTTTAGACTATATATTTTTCAAAACTGGTACAACTTTATAATAACTTTTAGTCATTACAATTACTGCAATTACACATTTACATTATTAGGCCAAGCAGTTCATTATGGGATAAACGTGTATTTTCAAAAAAGTTACTTCACATTTGTATGCACGTGAACTTGTTTAATAAAGTGTTACAAAAGGACATGACCTTTCACTGATTTCTGTTCTCTAACGTCAGAATATGCGCTCAGATCTGTGACTCTAGCGCCCCCTGCAGGACCTGCGATCAGACATTACACCGGATATATGTGTGTGTGTTATCTCTTCATCACATGTTAGTGGGTGGGATATATTAGGCAGCAAGTGAACATTTTGTCCTCAAAGTTGATGTGTTAGAAGCAGGAAAAATGGGCAAGCGTAAGGATTTGAGCGAGTTTGACAAGGGCCAGATTGTGATGGCTAGGCGACTGGGTCAGAGCATCTCCAAAACTGCAGCTCTTGTGGGGTGTTCCGGTCTGCAGTGGTCAGGATCTATCAAAAGTGCTCCAAGGAAGGAACAGTGGAGAACCGGACACAGGGTCATGGGCGGCCAAGGCTCGTTGATGCTGCGTGGGGGGAGCAGCGCCAACAGTGGCGCGTGAGCATCAGAACTGGACCACGGGCAATGGAAGAAGGTGGCCTGGTCTGATGAATCACGTGTTCTTTTACATCACGTGGATGGCGGGTGCGTGTGCGTGGCTTACCTGGGGAACACATGGCACCAGGATGCACTATGGGAAGAAGGCGAGCCGGCGGAGGCAGTGTGATGCTTTGGGCAATGTTCTGCTGGGAAACCTTGGGTCCTGCCATCCATGTGGATGTTACTTTGACACGTACCACCTACCTAAGCATTGTTGCAGACCATGTACACCCTTTCATGGAAACGGTATTCCCTGGTGGCTGTGGCTCTTCCAGCAGGATAATGCTCCTGCCACAAAGCACAAATGCTTCAGGAATGGTTTGAGGAGCACAACAACGAGTTTGAGGTGTTGACTCGGACTCCAAATTCCCCAGATCTCAATCCAATCGAGCCCCACCTCACAACTTACAGGACTTAAAGGATCTGCTGCTAACATGCCAGATACCAGAGCACACCTTCAGGGGTCTAGTGGAGTCCATGCCTCGACGGGTCAGCCAAAGGGGTTACCCGTTGGTTGGTTGCTCCTCCTAAAATCAATGAGCATATCTTTAGTTTTTGATATATTAAGCTGGAGGTGAGATTCTTCACACCAGTCTACACAATCATCAATAACCGGGCCATGGCTGATCTCACTCTCCTGCTTTTTTGGACAGACAAAATACCATTGACCCTCACTCTCTGTGTCCTATTGGTTAAAAAGTCAAGAAACCAACCCACCAGATTATTACTTAGCTCAAACTGTTCTCAGAGCTTAAAAAATGTGGGGATGGATTGTATTAAAAGCCGAAGAAAAGTCTATAAAAATAAAAAAAAGATGATTTATTAATTCTTTAATGAGCAGACTTCAGTCTATAGGCAACAGAGAAAGTATTCAATGATGGTTTTATAGACAATATATTTAGTTTTAAGGAACAATTTAACAAAT
The DNA here is from genome assembly GCA_018749465.1 of Paracanthobrama guichenoti. NCBI lineage: Eukaryota > Metazoa > Chordata > Actinopteri > Cypriniformes > Gobionidae > Paracanthobrama > Paracanthobrama guichenoti. The sequence continues at coordinate 142,441 of JAGHMJ010000879.1, forward strand.
ATTTAAAATAGTTTACGACAGTGCTGTATTTGCATTCTTAAACATGAATACATTTATTTAAATACGTCTATTTGCTGTATTCGTCAGCTTACAAGTTTAATACATGAATTTACTTTCAAATTAATTGATCACTGATTCCTTCATTTGTAAGTGGAACTCAGAATAAACCAGTCTTGCTTTAAATCTCCAAAATGCCAATAATGAAACCAGCTTCAGTACTTTCAGAGATTTCAGAGATTCTGCATGTTCAAAATCTCCTTTGTTTGGACATTTCTGCGTTTAAAGTTTGGACTGAAGCAAACAAACACCGGTCAGGGACTGTAACATTGCAACACCCATCAAAACCAGATGACCTAAATAAAGTCACAAGATGATCATCAGTATCACAGTCTGAGAATGAGGCAAGCCTCAGATGCTCATCATAGTTTTATGGCAGTCTAAACATCAACAAACGAACAGTAAAGGCCTCAAACAGTTCAATGAGATGTTACAGGACAGAACGCCGAAATCTGACCCACTGCAAATTACACATTTGTTAGCAATTACGCCGAAATAGTATATAAACTAGATGTGTACATTTGCACATGGATGGATAGATAGATAGATAGATAGATAGATAGATAGATAGATAGATAGATAGATAGATAGATAGATAGATAGATAGATAGATAGATAGATAGATAGATAGATAGATAGATGGATGGATGGATGGATGGATGGATGGATGGATGGATGGATGGATAGATAGATGTTTGGATAGATGATGGATGGATGGATGGATGGATGGATGGATGGATGGATGGATGGATGATAGATAGATAGATAGATAGATAGATAGATAGATAGATAGATAGATAGATAGATAGATAGAGATAGATAGATAGATAGATAGATAGATAGATAGATAGATGTTTGGATAGATAGATGGATAGATAGATGGATGGATGGATGGATGGATGGATGGATGGATGGATGGATGGATGGATGGATGGATGGATGGATGGATAGATAGATAGATAGATAGATAGATAGATAGATAGATAGATAGATAGATAGATAGATAGATAGATAGATAGATAGATAGATAGATAGATAGATAGATAGATAGATAGATTGGATGGATGGATGGATGGATGGATGGATGGATGGATAGATAGATAGATAGATAGATACTTTTGAATGTTCTGAAACATTCACAGTTAAAATGTCAGAAATATAAAAATTGTTCATAAACGCTATTGTATGGGGTTGTTCCTTTGTTTATTATGGGGTTCCGTCTTGAGGCCGGTCCCCGTCGCTCTGCGTTAATCCTCAGGCGGGCGGAACTCTCCGGAGCTCGTGTTCCTGCTCGGGTGTTTGTTGCGGCGCACACGCTGAACTCACATGGCATGAAAACACCGACCGCGGTTCATTGATCATCATCAGTTCGATCATGTCAGCGTCAGTGATCCGGAGAGGGCTCGAACTGTTCAGCGAGAAAGGTAATGGATCGGGGGTTCTTTTGCCTAGGCGGCTAGTATAAGTTTGTATTAGTGTCTGTTTGGAAACAAAGGCGAGAAACACATAAAAGTCTTGTAATGTCCGTCTCTCTGTAGTGGTAGTGAGGCGCAAGCAGAGGAAGGGCGGCGCTCGTAAGGCGGCGCTGATGGAGCGGATCGGGACCGAGAAACAGGGCGTCCGGAGGCGGATCCGGCGGCTGCAGCGACCCGGAGGACCCGCGCGGAGCACGAACACCGTCAAACACAAGCGCATCCGCTCTGCGCTGGGTAAACATCTCTCCTGTCTGTGACAGAACTAATCGATTTGTTGATCAATTCTTAACAGAGCTCAGATTTCTTTGCTTGTTTGTGTAAGCTTTAGGAATAACAAATTTAATGATATTCAAATACTTCATTTTGGTGATTTTTTTTTATGCACTAATTTGTGCTGGATTATCTTGTCTGCCGGATTCTTAACAGGCTATTTTCTGTGCATGGTTATTTATTATAATGTTGTCAAATTACTAACCAAGATCTGTACCACCCTTTTCAGTCCAAACACACACTGTGTCGAGTGTATTAGTGTGTATTATTCGGCATGGATAACCAAAACTTGCCCACAATGTTCAAATCACAAATTCACGTGACCGAACTATTAAGAGAACGCGTGTTTGTTTCATGTTGTGAAACTAGAAGTTTTGAAGAACTCACTCACTCACTCACTCACCTCCTCACTCACTCCTCCTCACTCACTCACTCACTCACTCACTCACTCACTCACTCACTCACTCCACTCCTCACTCACTCCTCACTCACACTCTCTCACACACACACTCTCTCACTCACTCACTCACTCACTCCACTCCTCCACACCTCTCACTCCCACACTCACTCACTCCTCACTCCACTCCTCATCCTCCACTCACTCCTCACACTCACTCACTCACTCTCTGTCACTCACTCACTCCACCTGCTCACACACACACACACACTCTCCTCCTCTCACTCTCCTCCACTCCTCCTCCTCCTCCTCCACTCCTCCTCCTCTCACACTCCACACACACACACACACACTCACTCAC
>JAGHMJ010000879.1:165000-296972 GCA_018749465.1 Paracanthobrama guichenoti
TTTTGTATGAGCCGTTTTTGGAGCTTGATTTAAATAAATGCTTTGTTTATGAGGAGGTCATTTTAAGCAGTGAAACTTTCAGGAAGTTTTAATGGTTCAAAGACCTCTTATATGTCAAAAGAACAATACAATGACCCCTTTAACTGTCTTGAACTGTCTTTGAATGATTGACATCCAGATTATATCTATTGTTGAGGCTTTAAAAAAATGATTCATTAATATCATATCCAATTCAGTTTGTCTGTTTAGCCATTGATTGCAACTTAATTGTCTACTTAAAGAGTCTAAATCCTGATTCTTTTTCTGTTCTCTAGTCTTGGGACATTTTCTTCAGGAATGCTAATGCTGGTGCTCCTCCAGGTACAGCCTACCAGAGTCCTCCTCCACTGGGAGTGAATCTGGCCGGGCTTGCTCAGGCCCAGTCTCTGGTGGGGGCACAACCAAATGTGGAGAAACTGGTGGAAGACCATTTGGCAGTCCAATCCCTCATCAGGGCCTATCAGGTACATGGTATTTTAAAAACCCTGTGCATTTGTATTTTTTTAAATATTGTCTTGAAATTGATATCTCAGTGCTGCTTTTAATGAGTTTGCAGCTTGAACCTTTAACAAGGTAAGAGATCTATGCATTTAGTGTCCATTTTGATTTTGATTTTTTTTTTTTTTTTTTTTTTTTTTTTTATCAAAATGGATGCTTTTGACGCTATGAGGTCAAAGGAGAACATAAGCAGATAGTAGAGGTCGACCGATATTTGAGTTTGCTGATAATAACTAGAAAATCTACTTTCTGAAATCAGCAATATGAATGAACTTTTTTAACTTTATTACAAAATGAACAATAATGACTTGACCATAAATGTCTAGAATTTTTTAAATATCATTAAAAAAATTGCAACACTATCAATTTTGTTTTTAGGGCCCAAGCCCTGAAAGGGCGAAGGCCCAATTGTTCTTCTAAGGATTATTATTATTATTATTTTTATTTTTTTTTTTTTTTGCCCTTTTTGGGGCCCTTAACATGCTCAAACTCTTGAAACTTTGCTCATGCGTCGGAATGCGCGGACATCAAGGTTTGGGCTGGGTTTGGGACCCGGGCGTGGCAGGGGGGCTCGACAGCGCCCCCTTGAAAAAAAAGAAAGAAAACTGTCCATAAATCCAAAACGCTTGCATGTATTAGTATGAAACTCGGTACACATATAGAACTCATGAACAACTTTCGCGCTCTAAGTTATGCGTCAGCTCAACTGGAAGTGAGCTATTATGGGTCGTTTTAAAACGCATACTGTGGACTTTGATATACTCCTCCTAGGCGATTAACCCGATCAGCGCCAAACTCGGTAAGCATGAAGGGAAGGCATTGAGGATGCTAAATTGCGAGCGGATTTTTGATATCTCGAACGGTTTGGCCGTGGCAAGAGACGAAATTATGGCGAGAAATGGAAAACAGGAAGTGTGTTATAACTTTTGCATACATTGACCGATTTGGATGAAACTTCAGCTGTGTGTTCATTGTAAGAGGCCGATCACATGGATATTACTTTTGTGAGTCAAAGTTATAGCGCCACCAACTGGCAGCAGGAAGTGCTTGTTTTATCAAAAATGCTTTGAATCACCGTCTTATTTTCACCCGATTTACTTCAAACTTCATCAGTATAATGTCAAAAAAAAAAAGATATAGACATATGAATGGATTCCTGATATTTTAAATACTGTTGCCATGGCAACGTGTCAAATTTTAATAATCTTTTGGGGTGTTTTTGAGACTCTTAGCATGCTTGAAATGGCATGAAACTCAACACACACATCACTGATACCTTCCAGTATATATGGCCAAAGTCTTAGAAACGGGCGTGGTGGAGGTTTATTTAATATATTTCATCTGAATCTTATTTTGCCTGCCCTCCCTTCATTGTCCAAAAGATGTCACTGTTGACTTAGTTATGAAGAAAACCTTGTTTCTCTCTCTGCCTCTGGCTCTTTCTCTGTGTGTGTGTGTGTGGAGGGGGGGGGATGGGTGGCTGACAGCTAAAGCATGCCTCTCTGGCTCTCTCTCTCTCTCTCTCTCTCTCTCTCTCTCTCTCTCTCTCTCTCTCTCTCTGTCTCTCTCTGTCTCTGTGTGTGTAAGGGGGATGGGTGCACCTGCAGTATTCAGTATGTCATTCTGAACTCGATTTGAAGAGCACTGCAATATAGTTTTATATGATTAGTTTCATAATTATGTTAATAAAAATATAAAAAGACCTTTAGATAAATACTAGACTTAAGGACTTTAAAAAATGTAAGCTGCAAAAGATAACTGCACTCATTTCAAAGGGACCTATGACATCATCTGACATGAAATTCATCTAAATTGAATTGATCTCATAGATGTTGTGGTTTGTGGTCATAGCAGCACCGACTGCTGCAGTTAATGAGGTGAATTCAAATTCAAACATTATTTTAACTACAAAAAATAAATAAATAAACAGCTTGCCTAATGTACTTTACGTAATGATGATCGATCTTAAGATATTTTAACGTATAATATGTGTTGTGCATACCCATGTTTACACGTACGCAACAATAGAGTTTAGATGCGTTTCATATCATAGGCTATCACAAATAACTATCACTTTAGTGTGAAAAAAAAGTTTTTAGAAAAACTATACAAATACCTTGAATTAAACACTGCCGTTCTGGACTTACGAATTTTTGAGCTGCAAAAGATAACTTTGCAAATATTTAAAAGTGACCTATTATATCCTATGACAATAAAATTAATCTATATTTAAATGACATCATGGGTGTGGCTTGTGGTCATAGTGGCACTAGCTGCTGCGGTAAATGTGGCATATTTAAAATATTTTTTTTTAAATATTCTCCTGTTTAAATGCATATTGCCTGTCATGCACAGTTTCCCCGAAGCCACCGGCTTGGGCCCGTCATCGCTGCTCGCAGCTTTAATTTATTTTTATTTTCATATACAAATATATAAATTATGTATATGTAAAGGAGATGAGAAAAAAATATGTGCGCAAATCCGAAACATCAGAAGACCATGTCTAGCCCTTGAATACTGCATTGAATTTGTCATGCTTGAATTGACAAATTCACACAAAATTAAGTAAAAACGCCAGTCTAGGCGAGTAACCTAGTAAACAGTCAGTTATATCTTAAGTGACGTGAAATGCAGTTGAGAAATTAACTATATAATATAGTTATAATATATATTTATAACTATATTATAAACCTGCTGCTGTTTTTAAATGTTGATTTAAATGACAAAGGACAAAGAAATTTAATTTATACAGTGAAGATTATATGCATTATTTTTACATTTTGATTTAATCAAATTCTGTACCTGAAAACTACTGTTAGAACTACTCGAAAACATGTATATAAACATGCATGTTTAATTTTTTTAATCTTATTGAATTTATTTGTGCTATTTGTAATGGGATAATTTGTTCATATTTTATTACTGACTGTTTACTTGTCTTTAATAATGTTTTAAATGTACATTATAGTATAGCTAGTAGTTTTTGCTAATTGTAATGGAGAATTGTGATATTTCACTGGTATCTAAACATTTGAACCACTGACCCAATAGGGCCAGCAGAAAAAAAAAAACTTGGCATTGAGCTCTGCCGAAGCAGCTCTAAATAGACAGAAATGCAATATTATATACATAACTATGTATTTTTGGTATATAAAGACCTTACATAATGTACCGTTATGTTTTTATTGCCTTAGAATGAGCCATTTCTATCTACATACACTGCGGGTCCCCTTATAGTGAAATCCCCATTTTGCGGCATCATGTTTCTACAGTGGCCCTAAACGGACAAGCTGCTGTACAGAGCGCTAGTCGCTCTCTGCTCTCTCTGAGGACCGCATCTTTGTCCTTTGTTGGACCCCGTAGCTTCTCTATGTGCTTCGAAAGGGAGGGGTGAGCGGTGGGTGATTGCAGTTCACAACCTCACTGCTAGATGTTGCTAAAATTTACACACTGCACCTGAAAGATAAATATGATAGAACAATAGAATGATAGTGACAATAACAGAAGCTTGTACAATACATTTAACAGGCATAATTAAGCATGAAATTAACTGAAGGAAATGTGTATATATTTGGTAAACAAATTAAACCAAGGAATATGTTTCATATTCTTTTGGTTTCTCTACCTAATATATTTTAAAAATGACAAATGCAATGAAAATACAGGTATCAAGTACCACAAATTAAAGTATCAGACTTGTTCTGGAAAAAGTGGTGTCGGTGCATGCCTAATGTAAATATATCTGAGTATCACAGTACTACTTAAAGTTCTTGATGCTTTAGGGTGATAATGAAGATGAAGAGCGGGATGTGCATTATGTAAATAATACATTGGCCATATTGATATTATTCTGTGTGCATTTGAGTGCAATGAGCCGTGAAAAAAGAACTCAATGTGGTACCTGCGCAGTCTGTATGTCAAATCAAATCACCTTTATTTATATAGCGCTTTTTACAAGTCCAATTGTTTCAAAGCAGCTTCACAGTGTTAACAGGAAAATAATGCAACAGAATTTGATTCGGCTGTACAGCCACTCTGGTGAAAACGGTGATGTTATCCAGCTACTTTCAGTTATCATATAGTGTCAATGCAGGCAGATCGGTAATATAGTTGAAATAAATGTACATTTAAGGGGCTCCTCTTTTGGTGATAGTTTTCAGACAGCTTTCAAAATGGGGGAGGGGGGGATTCGGATTCGGCAACTATCATTGATTTACCTGATAACAGTAGTTCCATAAAGCATCTATTGGTGCCAATTAATCTGTAAAATGTATATATCGGTCGACCTCTAGCAGATAGTCCAGTTTGGTTTAAAATACCAAATTTTGCAATGCCTCGTTTTGGATGCATTTTTTTCATCTTACCTTTGTGACTGTGGAAGAATGGGCTCAATTTCACAGTCATCAGATCTGCTTGGTGAACTCCTCATGTCTTGTGACTGCTGTTGCCTTGTTTCCAGGTAATGGGGCATCACAATGCAAACCTTGACCCACTTGGCATCAGTTGTGTAAATTTTGACGAGACCCCAGTAGCTACTGGGTTCCAGCATGTTGGTGAGAAATGTTTTCTGTCTTCCACAGCTCAACAGACCAATATTAATGAGCCTGTTTTGTGTGATTGTTGCTTTCTCCTTCCCTTTATCTGTCTGTCTTTCTTCCATTTCACACTTTCCTCTGTTTTTCAATTCTTATACCCCCTTTATTTGACACTTTATTTCGTCTTCGACACTTCCTACATCCTCAAACTTCTTGTTCTCTTGCTGCACTTCCTCTTCTGTCCCTTCTTTCTCCCCTTTCTGTATCTTTTTCTTGTGGGTGGTTTTGCGTTCGGCTCCCACGTTTGTGGGGGGACCTCTTGTCTCCTGTAGATACGTGGTCACCATGTGGCTCAGCTGGACCCTCTTGGGATTATGGATGCTGATCTGGATTCATGCGTTCCCACCGACATTATTACATCATCGGATAAACTCGGTGAGGAATTGTGAATGTCCACCAAACCTTACTTGGTTAGGACTTAGATGTTTTGTCAAAACTGCTTTCCATGACAGTTGGTAATTAAACATTTATCTTAATTTATTTAAAACAGTTATGATGCTATTGTGTTAAACTTTTCTGGAAAGGAGTTTTAGACTTAAACATTTTTTTTTTTAAACCGATTGTTTTGATTCTGGATTTGCTGTGATGAAGGGCAGCAGCACTGTTTGGCTTTCACAAAAGGACGAAGCCTGTCCATCAATCTAAAATTGACTTTCTGTACAGTATCATGCTTGAGGTGGCTGGAAGTCTTGAAAGACGTGCTTTGCTCCATTCAACTTACATGACAGGTCTTTGTAGAGATATGGCTTGCTCATATTTGCACACTACTTTCTATTTTCTGCACACTGTTTGGTAACCATAGCAACATTATCAAAGATGGTGATGTCCGTTACACAGAGAATTTATATCACAGTTGATTATATGACTTGACCATTTTTAGACACAACCTTGTCCATTTTGAATAATTTCGTCAATGAAAATTATTTTTGTTGCATAGCAACATTTTTTTATGCTAGGGACTTTATCGTTTAGTCAAAATATCTAATTAATTTAATGAATTTGCTTAAAAGGGTCATTTGTTCTTTTAACAAATAAGAGGTACAATGTAACGAGTACATTTGTGGATATTGTGTTATGGGAACAATGCTAGGAAGACTATTCCATGGGGTTTTTTTGTGCTATATATTTTGTGCAAAGGGTCTACTGCCTGTATATTCTAGGTATTATCAACTGGCCAGAATTGAGACAATACAATAGACGAGACTAAAACGTAAAGAGCTCACTCAAGTGCTATGGCGCTAAAGCATTTAGTGCTTTAAGTAATTTGCAAGATTTTAAAATATGTGATGTTTAATAAGGAGCCAATGCAGTGTTGACAATTACAATAATCTATACTTTTCTGCATTTGTCATTGGGAGCATATGTCATAATTTAGATATATTTTTAAGTTGGAAAAATGTGGTTTTACAGATGTTACAAATGTGTCTTTCAAATGAAAGATTGGTATCAATGAGCACACCCAGGTTATTGATGATGAAGACTTGACACTCTAACTCCAATAGAGTTTAGACTGTCTGTAAATGCCAATCCCAATGCTTTTTCGTTATCTACATTGATATAAAAATCACCAACAATTCATCAAGACTTTATCTGCAGCCAGTACTAACTCCAATAGAAAATCAGCAAATTCTTTGATAATGTCTGTACGGTGCCCTGGTGGCCTTGTATACAGTGGACAGTGGAAATGTCAAATCACTTACGATAAAGTTACATAAAGCACCATCACTTCAAAATAATTATGCTTGAAACTAGACCTCTGAGTAATACTGAAAATATTACTATAAATTACAGCAACACCTCCCCCTTTGCCTTTTAGACTAGGCTAATTTTTTATAACGGTAATCTTGGGGGGTAGACTCATTTAAAGCAGTGGTTCTCAAATGGGGATACGCGTACTCCTGGGGGTATGTGAAGGCACTTCAGGGGCTACGTGAGATTTTAAAATATAGCCTACATACACTCACCTAAAGGATTATTAGGAACACCATAGTAATACTGTGTTTGACCCCTTTCGCCTTCAGAACTGCCTTAATTCTACGTGGCACTGATTCAACAAGGTGCTGAAAGCATTCTTTAGAAATGTTGGCCCATATTGATAGGATAGCATCTTGCAGTTGATGGAGATTTGTGGGATGCACAACCAGGGCACAAAGATGCTCTATTGGGTTGAGATCTGGTGACTGTGGGGGCCATTTTAGTACAGTGAACTCATTGTCATGTTCAAGAAACCAATTTGAAATTATTCAAGCTTTGTGACATGGTGCATTATCCTGCTGGAAGTAGCCATCAGAGAATGGGTACATGGTGGTCATAAAGGGATGGACATGGTCAGAAACAATGCTCAGGTAGGCCGTGGCATTTAAACGATGCCCAATTGGCACTAAGGGGCCTAAAGTGTGCCAAGAAAACATCCCCCACACCATTACACCACCACCACCAGCCTGCACAGTGGTAATAAGGCATGATGGATCCATCTTCTTATTCTGTTTACACCAAATTCTGACTTCCAGTCTTCAACTGTCCAATTTTGGTGAGCTCGTGCAAATTGTAGCCTCTTTTTCCTATTTGTAGTGGAGATGAGTGGTACGCGGTGGGGTCTTCTGCTGTTGTAGCCCATCCGCCTCAAGGTCATGCGTGTTGTGGCTTCACAAATGCTTTGCTGCATACCTCGGTTATAATGAGTGGTTGTTTCAGTCAAAGTTGCTCTTCTATCAGCTTGAATCAGTCGGCCCATTCTCCTCTGACCTCTGGCATCAACAAGGCATTTTCGCCCACAGGACTGCCTCATACTGGATGTTTTTCCCTTTTCACACCATTCTTTGTAAACCCTAGAAATGGTTGTGGGTGAAAATCCCAGTAATTGAGCAGATTGTGAAATACTCAGACCGGCCCGTCTGGCACCAACAACCATGCCACGCTCAAAACTGCTTAAATCACCTTTCTTTCCCATTCTGACATTCAGTTTGGAGTTCAGGAGATTGTCTTGACCAGGACCACACCCCTAAATGCATTGAAGCAACTGCCATGTGATTGGTTGATTTAGATAATTGCATTAATGAGAAATTGAACAAGTGTTCCTAATAATCCTTTAGGTGAGTGTATATTTAAAAAGTAGTATCCATGCAAAAATCCTTTTAAAATTTATTTAATAAATATTTCAGGAAAATAAGTACAAGTTCATAAAATGAATTTTATATTCAGTAGGCTATTCAATTTCATTATCCTAAAAACCCAGAGTCTCTCCCATAACAGGATGGTTTGAACCAACCTGTCATATGCCGCCTGGCATCACCTGTCAATCACTTGGATCAACGATAGGGTGACCAGATGTCCCCATTTCCCGGGGACAGTCCCGGTTTTTAATGTTCTGTCCCTGCAAATGTCCCCGTTTTACAGCTCGTTCCAAACAACCCACAGATATTTGAGAGAGAAAAAAAGCGCCCAACCAACATCATACAGCAGCTGCTGGTTTTAGGAGCAATCGTGTAGTGATTATTTTCACCAGCAGATACCGAGTCGAGAGCAGACAGAGCGCCATTATCGCCAAATATCAAAAGAAACCTTATCGCTTTCAAGTCTAGTAACATACTAACTATTCGTTTTTAATTTAAAGTAATATTGTTTGTATGTGCTTTATAACAGAGCCTCAACAAGGTGTGGGATTGTTTTGTCCCCGAGTGTTCCAGTCACAACGCAGTGATTACCACACATCTGAACTATAACTTAAATATAAAAAACCCAAACAATTTATTTATTTTATTTATTTATATAGCGCTTTTAACAAGTCCAATTGTTTCAAAGCAGCTTCACATTGTTAACAGGAAAATAATGCAACAGAATTTGTACAGCCGTTCTGGTGAAACGGTGATGTTATCCAGCTAATTTCAAGTATCATATAGTGTCAATGCGGGCAGATTGGTAACCAAGGAACCAAAACTCCTTCAGGGTCAGAATGGAGAAAAAAACCTTGAGAGAAACCAGGCTCAGTCGGGGTGCCAGTTCTCCTCTGGCCGACAAACAAACAGTGTATGATTATAATTCTGGCAACATAGCAGGTCTTAATTCATATTAGGTAAATAGATATTCGAAAGATTGGAGTCGACACGCCGAAGACGGGTTTAATGAGGATGTCGTGTCGATGCAGTTTATTTGACATGCTCTCTGCAGACATTTCAGGGATGCGTTGGTCATGTCCAGGCGCTGGTCCACCATCTGATCTGGATACGGTCCGGATCCGGCTGACTGCAGTAAACCTCGGGATAAACAGAGAGACTAACATTAGCGTAGATGCCATTCTTCTTATGATGTAACGAGTACATCAGGTGTTATGGGAAGTGTTCCCAGTTCCGGCTGACCTAGTTAATGCAGCCTAACAATCATTTACTGATTTGAATAATAGAAATTGATAATGTTTTATGTGTAAGCCATAGTAAAGAGATGCGTTTTTAGTATAGATTTAAACTGACAGAGTGTGTCTGCTTCCCGAACAATGCTAGGAAGACTGTTCCAGAGTTTAGGCGCTAAATAGGAAAAGGATCGACCGCCTGCAGTTGATTTTGATATTCTAGGTATTATCAACTGGCCAGAGTTTTGAGACCGCAATAGAGCGTGATGGAGTATAATGCGTTAAGAGTTTGCTCAAGTACTGGGGAGCTAAACCATTTAGTGCTTTGTAGGTAATAAGCAAGATTTTAAAATGTATACGATGTTTAATAGGGAGCCAGTGCAGTGTTGACAGAACCGGGCTAATATGGTCATACTTCCTTGTTCTAGTAAGAGCTCGAGCTGCTGCGTTTTGGACCAGCTGGAGTTTGTTTATTAAGCGAGCAGGGCAACCACCCAGTAAAGCATTACAGTAATCTAGCCTTGAGGTCATGAACGTATGAATTAACTGTTCAGCATTTTGCATCGAAAGGATGTGCCGTAATTTAGATATATTTTTAAGATGGTAGAATGCAGTTTTACAGATGTTAGAAACGTGGCTTTCAAATGAAAGCTTGATATCAAAGAGCACACCCAGGTTCCTAACTGACGCAGCGAGGACTTGACAGAGCAGCCATCAGTGTTAGACAGTATTCTAGGTTACTACTTGCAGAGTTTTTGTCCAATAATTAAAAATTCATTTTTTCTGAATTAAGTTGCAGGAAATTACTAGACAACAAATGTTTTATATCAGCTATGCATTCCGTTAATCTTGTGAATTGGTAAGTTTCGTCAGGGCGTGAAGAAATATAGAGCTGAGTATCGTCAGCATAACAGTGAAAACTAATGCCATGCTTCCTAATGATATCTCCCAGTGGTAGCATGTACAGGGTGAAGAGCAACGGTCCTAGCACTGAGCCCTGCGGTACTCCATACTGAACTTGTGATCGGTGTGACATCTCTTCATTTACTGCTACAAACTGATAACGGTCAGATAAGTATGATTTAAGCCATGCCAATGCAGTTCCACTAATGCCAACATAATTTTCAAGTCTATTCAAAAGAATTTTGTGGTCGATAGTATCGAATGCAGCGCTAAGATCGAGTAACACTAATAGAGAGATACAACCACGATCGGATGATAGGAATAAATCATTTGTAACTCTGATGAGAGCAGTCTCAGTACTATGATACGGTCTAAATCCTGACTGGAAATCCTCACAGATACCATTTCTTTCTAAAAAGGAACATAATTGTGAAGACACTGCCTTTTCCAGTATTTTTGACAGGAAGGGTAGATTTGAGATCGGCCTGTAATTGACTAATTCTGTAGGATCAAGTTGAGGTTTTTAAAATAAGTGGTTTGATAATAGCCAACTTAAAAGTTTTCGGTACATATCCTAATAACAAAGATGAGTTAATGATATTAAGAAGAGGATCTATGACCTCTGGTAGCATCTCTTTTAATAGCCTAGTCGGTATAGGGTCAAGCATACATGTTGTTGATTTAGATGATTTAACGAGTTTAGCCAATTCTTCCTCTCCTATAGCAGTGAGTGAGTGGAATTTTTCCTCAGTGACACTACAATGCTCTGTCTGATGTGACACTGTAGTAGACGGCTGCATGGTTATAATTTTCTTCCTAATATTATCGATCTTACACGTAAAGAAGTTCATAAAGTCATTACTGCTGTGCTGTTTACAACCATCAGAAGTAGAAGCTTTATTTTTGGTTAACTTAGCCACTGTATCAAATAAATGCATAGGGTTGTCTTTGCTTTCTTCTAAGAGAGTCGAGAAATAAGCAGATCTAGCAGTTTTTACGGCCTTTCTGTATTCGCATACAGAATTCGCATGCTCTCTTTCCATGAATTACGAAAAACCTCTCATTTTGTTTTCTTCCAGCTGCGCTCCATTTTTCTGGCTGCTGTTTTAAGGGCCCGGGTGTGCTCGTTGTACTACGGTGTTGGACTATTTTCTTTAATCTTCTTTAAGCGCCGGGGAGCAACTGTGTCTAAAGTGCTGGAGAAAAGAGTCAATAGTTTCTGTTGCAAAATCGAGTTCCTCTAGGCTATCTGGGATGCTGAGGAGATGAAACTTATGAGGAAGATTATTTAAAAAGCAATCTTTAGTGGCCGCAGTGATAGTGTCGTCGCTCTGCTGCAGAATTTCAACGGTATCAACATTTATTCCATGTCACAATATTAGGTCTAGAGTATGATTAAGGCGATGAGTGGGTCCTGACACGTGTTGCCTTACTCCAGTAGAGTTTAGAATGTCTCTAAATGCTAATCCCCAATGCATCTTTTTCATTATCTACATGGATATTAAAATCAGCAACAATTAGTACTTTATCTGCAGCCAGTACTAACTCTGATAGAAAGTCAGCAAATTCTTTGATAAAGTCTGTATTGTGCCCTGGTGGCCTGTATACCGTAGCCAGCACAAATGTCAAACGGGATTTATCAATTACACTACATAATGCTACATAAAGCACCAAAACTTCAAAAGAATTATATTTGAAACTAGACTTCTGAGTAATACTGAAGATATTATTATAAATGACAGCAACCCCTCCCCCTTTACCTTTCAAACGCGGCTCGTGTTTATAACAATAATCTTGTGGGGTGGACTCATTTAAAGTAATGTAATCGTCAGGTTTTAGCCAGGTTTCTGTCAAACGCAGCACATCTAGATTATTATCTGTAATCATATCATTAACAATAAGCGCTTTTGGGGAAAGGGATTGAATATTCAGCAACCCAAGCTTTATCATTTGATCATCTGTATTATATCTGTTGTTTATTTGTTTGACATCAATTAAGTTTTTACTGTTGAATGGTCTTAATGGTTTTTTGTATTTACTAATTCCGGGAACAGACAAAGTCTCTATGTGATATCTAGGTGAAAGAGTCTCTATGTGTTGGGATTTATCTGACTTCTGTAACGGGAGACAGCTAGCAGACGGTCGGGTAAGCCAGTCCGTCTGCTTCCTGACCTGGGCCCCAGTTAGTCAAGGTTTAGCTTTAAGACTATATGCCAAATTACTGGAGAGAAGAGCAGCACCACTCCAAGAAGGATGGATGCCGTCCCTCTTCAACAGGTCAGGTCTGCCCCAAAAGCTTTTCCAATTGTCTATGAACCCCATGTTATTTTGCGGACACCACTTAGACAACCAGCCATTGAGTGATGATAGTCTGCTAAGTATCTCATCACTCCTTTTAACAGGGAGCGGACCAGAAAAAAAAAACTGCATCTGCCATCGTACTTGCGAGTTCACACACCTCTTTAATGTTAATTTCGGTGATCTCCAACTGGCGAAGTCAAACATCGTTAGTGATGTTAGTCAAGTTAGTCAAGGTTCAACTCTAAGACTATGTGCCATATTGTTAGAGAGAAGAGTGGCACCACCATAGGAGGGATTAGAACATCTTTCCATCAGGTCAGGTCTGCCCCAAAAACTTGTCCAATTGTCTATGAATGAACCCTATATTATTCTGTCGTCACTCAAGTTATCCACTCAGTGGACAGTTATTTTTGCGGCTGACCTTTATTGCATATGCATTTTGTAGGAGTTTCTTTTTCAGACACAATTTATGGAAGGAAAGTATTTAAATGAATCATGCAAGATGATTTACTAAGGTTTGCGCCAGTCAATTTACTTTTATTTGTGCCATTATTTACCACCCCAAAAAAGGCGGCAGCGGCTATTTGCACCAAGTGTAAATAGCAACTAGATTCTATTTACACTGTGAAAATAGCATATTTTCTTAGTGATAGATGATATTTACCCTGTGCAAATAGCTGTAGATGCTATTTACTAAGTGAAAATTGTGATATTTTATTTACACCATATAAAAGTAGCGGTTCTTTGTAAATTACATGTAATTTATACTTTATTTTGACAGATACATACTGTTTGCACCTCAGTATTGTTATACATTAACAGGATGCAATAATAACAGATTTTAAATTATTATATTTATTTCAATTATTAAATGGATGCTGCCTTAAAGGGACCATAAAAGCCCTCTCTACACCTACCCCTAACCCTACCCAATAAATGCTTTTATTATTATTAAACATTTCGTTAGACACTTTATTTCCACATTTAGAAAATTTTTCTTAATTTTTCTTGAAAGTAAATGCCTTTCCGATGTGATATGTGATGTGAAGAGCGAGCTCTGCAAAAGGCAGATTCGAACCCGGGTCGATCGTGTCAAAACATTGACCCATTAGGCATACGCTTTACTGATTGTGCCGCTAAATTGCGAGGGTTTTTTTTTTTTTTTTTTTTTTTAATCAATCTTGTTTGGCACAGCCAGGCATTGTTAGGCGGAGCTAGTGTGAATAACACTTGCCAACAAGACACACTATTTGCACTTGGTGTGAATGGACACTCCGAAAAAAGAATGTCTTAAACCAGACACTAATATGCGCTTCTCTTGGTAGATTGCGTTGGTTATGGAAATGATGCGGCTGTGTCTGTGTTCTTTAATTTGAGAGAGAACTTTCCACACCCATCAGTGCTTTTTGGGAATTGCACACTATTTTTGTGGGAATTTTTGGCTAATTTGCCTTTTTTAATAAATCTGGCCCTTGGCCTGGTAATTCCTTAGATGTATCTGATTTGTGTAATTTGTTACTCGCATGCATACATACATTATTAAAACAATTATTGTACAGAAAATAAATATTTGGATTGAACCAGTACTTTTCAAGAAAACTTAAGTCTTGGCTTTGCCTGGCAGTGAGTGGGACAGTTGTGTTGGCTAGAGCGGCACGATTCTGCATAAATTGTGAAGCACCTTTTCTTTTCTCTCAAATCGAGATCATGATTTTCCCACGGTTCTGAACAGACAACTAAACTAAGTAATTTACTAGAGATGCCGACAAAATGTTAATTGCTGCAGTCTATTAAAAAAATTCATTTGAGTTAGTGCTGTCGATCGATTAAAAATTTTTTTACAAATTAATCGCACATTTTTCTGTAATTAATCGTGATTTAAAAACATCAGCGCGTTTTTATAACTCACCTGATAACTTCTATCATTAATGTAGAAACAACTTAAAGTCATATATATATATATATATATATATATATATATATATATATATATATATATATATATATATATATATATATATATATATATATATATATAATAATCATTTTTTTTTTTTTTTATTAATGAAGGCCAATATCACTTATACTAATACTGGTATACTGATGTCTCTGAAAAATGTTGAAGAAAAATTCTATTTCATAATTTCAACATACATTAGGCTTTAAAAACATTACTTTTTAATTTAAGTGAACTTAAAACAATCTTCACATAAACCTATTAATGTCATATTTACCTGTGGCCTTCCTACCCGTCAAATTTTTAGGAAATATACAGAAATTGAATACAGTTATCAAACAGTCTGCACTGCATAAATAATAAATTAAATATAGATTAATCCTTCATTAAAGCTACAATTTTCTGTTACCTTTGTTCTTTAATTAACATTAATGTCAGACATCACACTAACTAGTTTATTAGGCTGCTGTGACTTTAAGATCTGCCGCTGCCAAACATGATGTGGATCTGACAAATTTTCTCAACTCTTTAAGACGTTATTTAACTCATGTAAGACAACTTTTATGAGAATACGCAACAAAACGGCATTGTTCCGTAGACATGCTTGTTTATATCTGAACTGTAAACTTTTATCCCAATACTTGTGTAATAATTTAATTATTTGTAACAGAAATAACCATACTGTGATTATTGAAAAGACCAATACATGAAAAGCTCTCTCTGGCTCAGCGACATCGCAAACACAGATTTGAATGTTCAATGTTGAATGTGAACATTAAAATCTTTTTTCCCCCAAAAGTTTAATAGACCGATGAATTGCTATAATTTAGGAATAAGATCACGTGGGTGTTTGAATGGAGATCACAGTCTTTTAAAGCTTAATCATGCAGCTTTAGTGTAGGCTGTGATGTATATTGAACCTTGAAGCTGTGATTGTGTTGCTGCAGCATTTAGGAACTGCTTTGTTTGGTGCCTGGTGTGATTTACTGAAGGAAAATTGTGCTTTTATCTAGAAGCCATAATAAGATGTGTGGTCTACCTCAGCTATTCAATGCTGTAATTTAATGTTTGTTAGTCTCTCTCAATGGAATTGGCTATGTGAGGTTTTGGGAATCACTAACTCACAGTGGATTTTTTCCCCCTACTACTGCCTCTCCAGACCTTACACATGTCAAGAAGCGTCTAAGTGCTCTAACCATTGGAGGTAGGCTTTATGATGAGCAGTTCTGTACCTCTTGGTATATAGCTTTTGCTTTAGTAGTTGCAAGTAGTTTTAGCTGCTTTTTGGCAGTGCTAGTTCACTTTGTGGCCACTTTGGTTTATGCATTATATTTTCCATAAATTTGAAGAATTAGTAGAATTAAAAAAATCTAAAAAGTTCTTTGGTATCTAAGAATGTTTTTTTTTTTTTTTTTTTAAAACTCTTTCCTAAAATTAAAAATTATAATATATTATAAAACATTATAATAGTTTGAATAGAGAGACTCTTTGAATCTAAAATAATTCTAGTGAAGCTTTGCTAATCCTTGTTTTGAGCACTTTGTTGAATGGTGTGTCTTTGTTTAGCAGTACAAAAGATATTTCTTTATATGTACATACATGTGTATATATAAAGTTTAGAGTTAGTAAGATTTTAATGGTTTAATTTTAAGATTTTTAATGATTTTAAAGGGTCCCCCCGTCAGCTCAAGTCTACCTCAGTCTATCTTTTCTTTTGAAAAGATCCCCATTTGCTCAAATAGCAAAAGAAAAACTCCACAATAGTGATTTATAACTTTCAAAAAGAGGAAAAAAATAGGAGAGATTGATAATGCCAGTGAAAAGAGAAAATATGTTAATTTTTACCTTCACTCCCATAGACGCTGTATTAGAAGCACCCTCACAGCAGCGTTAACTTGTTTTTGTAATTTGATGCAAAAGTAATATAATACAAAGTATTAGTGTTATAAATTTATGTAAACATACATAAAAAGGATTTACGATATTGATGACCGTTAAAACGTGTTATCATAGTTTGTGAAAAGGGTCCTTTTTTTAATATAACAATATAAAAGTCTTTACTGTCACTTTTGATTGACGTAACACATCCTTGCTGAATAGAAGTGTTCGTATACTGAGAACTAGTATAGTTTAAATAGATGCTTGAGCCACACTTTAAATTATTGTTTGGCATGTTAGTATGCTTTTTGTTTTGTTTATAATTAAATTAGGGCTGCGCGATTGACAAGAATCATAATTGTCGATTATTCCATTGAAATTGTAATTGCGATTTATTAATTACGATTGTCACAATTTACATTTGAATGATGTTTTGAAAAGCTTTATGCCATTGTTTGAAGCGGCGGCATGCCTTGTTGCATCAAAATAAACAAGCTGAAAACACTTCTTGAAAAACATGTTTTGCTTTTCTATAGCATTGAGCCTTAAATGTCAAATATTTTTTTGGTTTTTTGAAATAAAAAAATTCTATAAAAATATGCATGGTATTATAATGCTATACTAAAACAAAAATAAAAACAATGGGAACAAAATGATAACCTGCAGAAACAAAGGAAAAAACATCTTAAGAACACCGAATAAAGGAAATTGACTTTTTTTGTAATTGTGCCTTTTGAACGATTACATAATTGTGGCATCCATAATTGTAATCACGATTACTAATTTGATTAATTGTGCAGCTCTAAGTTAAATAAGGTTTAGCCTTTAGGTTATAGCAATGTCATGACAAAATAATGTACATTTCTGTATTTGCTGTTGTTTTAGTTGATCTATTAGTAAATTCCATTGTATGAATGCTTAAAGATGTTTTTTTATTAATGCAATTAATTGCGTTGCTTTGGAGAACTTGAGTGTTATACATAAATGTGTATCTATTTTTTTATTATTATTATTTTTACCTTGCTTTACAGAGTCTGAATTTCCCTTTGCTGAAATTTCTCAAACCTGTAATTGGGAAAAGGGTAATTTATATGCTCTAAACAGCTGTCAAAAACCAAATAGTAAGAGTGATGTATTAATGCCTGTTTTGCATAGCATTTAATGTTAGCAGCATTAGTCAAAAAGACAACGAAATCTTGATTTCCATGGCCTGTGATAAGAGTGTGTGTCAGCACATGAGTCTGTGTTTATGTTGGTGCTATGGTGAATGGCTCAGCAGTCTACATGAATACTGTTATACTTCTGTAATGTCCAGAATCCCATACAGCATTTTACAAACAATACGGTAACAGTTATAGTCTGTATTTAAAAAGGGAAAATGTAGCAGTAGGCAGTACTGTGCCTACACATTTACTTTTTTTAAGCTGATCAAACCAGGGGTTGAAACATGGGATATATAACGTTCACAGATATGATTGATAAATGATTATATCACATTTTTCAGAAACCTAAAATTATTTTAATAGTTTTAGTTTGTTTACAACACTGGTCTACAAGTAAGTCTTACGGATGTTTCCACAACCCATCCATAAGTGTATTGTTGTTAACACATTTCTTATTTGTTTTTATAAACCTAAAAAATCATAAACCGAGTGGTGATCGGCAGTCTGGCGCATGTGAACTATAAATTTAAAATAACCCAGAATATTCCTTAAAGGCTTAAAAGGTCAAAGTCATAAAAGATGCTGTTCAAAGATATTAGGATACACACAAACATTTATAAAATGTCTAATTTCTTGGATGGGATTTTTATGTGGACATTGTGTTCGTAATTGAGAATGCTTCTGCTCAAGGTCTGGCTTTTCTTTGAAGAGGTTATTTTTTTTTGCAGAGTGTGTTTTGGTGGCGTTGCTGTCCTGTAGCTTTAGATGTGGGAAAGGGAAGCTCTATGTGGTGGTTAATGAAGCCTACATGTTTAATCTTTGGTGCTCTTGTAAAATCCCCCAACACAACAACAGACACACACCTACACTTTTCTATTCACACATGCGCACGCACGCGCACACACACACACACACACACACCTAGAAACTAGTGATGCACCGAAATGAAAATTCTAGGCAGAAAGAGTAACTGATAATTAAATGGCACCGTTTCAGTCAATGATTTCGGATCTTTAAAACCATTCTGACCTTAAACCAAAAATTGTTGTTTCTGAAAATATTTGATAGCTGAAATTTTGGTGCATCCCTACTAGAAACCAGATCATACTCTCTCCCTGTGCTCAGCCTCTCTTCTTCCTTCTCTCTATCTGTCTTGCTCTCATTGGTGCTCTTGTTAACACTATAGGTTAATCGCTCTCTAACATCCCTGCTCAAATACCCTGAGCTGGCTGTCTCTTTTTGCACATCCAAAATCACCAAATCAGTTTCCATGTGTGCTGACCTATCAGTATCCCTGAACAGCCTAATGCATGTCATGTTTGACATTTTGTAGGTATTGTTAGAGCCTCAGTAATTTATCAAATTAACTTACTGCCCAAATATACTAAGCATTCAGAGAAACAATAGGTGTTTTAATATTCAAAGACTTAAATGTTCTGCCAGGCTGTTAACTCTGGCTACCAGGCTGTTATTTTTTTTTATATATAAATTAGTAGTGCTGCTGTGGATTATACATTCTGTGACCAAGACATGAGATCCATCCTCAAAGGTTTATTAAAACTTGTGCTCTAAATAATATATAATACTTTGAATATTTAGTAAGCAAATTTTAAAAGAGCATCCTGTATAAGGATATTTAATAATTAAATTCTTACTGTAAAGGTAATACAGTCGTATTACTACTTGTACTGAGTATTTGATGTTTATTAGTTCTAGATATATTAGAGCGGCACATTTTGCCATAAGTATATACTTTGATGTACAATAAAACTGTATATGAAAAAGAAACGAGCAGCTGAATAAATAAATATAATACAATATGATTATACTACTAAATGAGCTCACAATCCAAAAAGGTACAGCTGCTTGTTTACATATTAAATTCTGGATGCATTTAATGCAATAATACTATTAACACCAACATTATATTGACAATGATAATGATGTTAACCAATTTTTCCTTTTTTTTTTCTTCTTTTGAACCCCAAATCCTCAATCTCTCACTCATCAATTTTTAAACCACCTTTTCATTTGTCTCTTTATTCATTTTCTCTTGTTCTTTTCCCTTTTCCATCCTTTAACTAACCACTAAACTAATTCTTTTTTATATTGTCCGCTTTGCTGTTGTTATTATTATAACATGTCATGCTATTGGCTGGTGCTTTGTTGTGCTTCTGTAACACTCCAATCCACCATGTTGCTGGTTATGCACGGCGTCAATGTCATCTTAATGATTACTCCATCCTGTACTAACTCTAATACTGTTTTTTGTTGTTGTTGTTGTTTTTTCTCTCCCTGTCTGTCTTTTTTTTTTCTTGTTTCACTGTTTCTATCATTTATCTCCTCATTCCCTCTCTGTAAATGTGGACTTCTCTTCCTTTCAATTTTGTTACTTTATTACCCTTTATCCCTTCTTCATGCTCATTGGCATCCATGCTGGCCTTCTTTTGTTTCTTCTCTTTTCTGTTGACCCTATCCCCCTTCCTTTCCACCTTGCCCTTCTCTCTGGGCTGGGTTGGACATGTTGTGTGTTTGGCTGTCAGGTTTCTATGGGCTGGAAGAGTCTGATCTAGATAAAGTATTCCGCTTGCCCACCACCACCTTTATTGGGGGCAATGAGAGCGCTCTGCCCCTCAGGGAGATCATCCGCCGCTTGGAGGTGAGTAAGGACCACAAGGAAACTAAAAACTTTATTTTTTATCTTTGAAGAACCAGGGTACCGACTTTTTTCATGAAAGTGTGAAAAAAATAATTTCATTATTCACACTTTCTCACTTTTTTATTCAATTTAATTATTTATTCATTCATTAATTTATTAAAATCCTATTTCATTAAATTGTGAACTACTGGAAGTCATGGAGCCTTTGAATATTGTTTTTATTTTTTATTTTTGTCATGTTGTGCAAGGTAACATTGAACCCAAATCACATAGCTTTACATTTAAATATGAAATGGTTTTGCTACACAAAAAAGACACTCTTGTACCTATGTTATGTTTAAAAATATGTGACCCGTGCTGGCAAAATGAGTTGGATTGTGCACAGGCTAATTACAAGCTACCTTTCCTTTGTCCTTAAAGGCCCATCATTTTTATTCATCAGCTTTATTCAGGTTACAGAAGCCGAATATATATTTTTAATATAGATATTTGGTTTTGACTTGGTGTGTGCCAAATTTGTTATTAACGGGGATTTTAAGGTATGGTTGCTAGGCGACTTTTGTTTTGGAACCTTCAGAAAACGTCAAAAAAATCATACATTGTGAGAACTCATTTTTGAAAATGTGCTCATTGTGACTTATTTTGCCAGCATGGGTCACATATAATGATTGTTTCAAAGCAGCTTTACAGTGAAGATAGGAAATGTATGCAGCAAAGATCGTTTTGGCTGTACATCAGCTCTAGAAGGAAGTCATTGTCCTACTGAAGTTTTTGATTAATTTCCGTTGTAAAAATCATTAGTTTTTAACTTGGGGGCATCACATTAACTATGACCATGATCCACTGAGATTTGACAACCATGAAGTGTCACACGGCATTATTATTTGAAGAGTTTTATCATTTGAAACATGACAAACTTTTCTTGTGAAATGGGTCAGTTTGGAATGAAACAATTACTTGTTGCTGAAATGTTGTGTTTCACAGATGGCATATTGCCAACACATAGGGGTTGAGTTCATGTTCATCAATGACCTGGACCAGTGTCAGTGGATCAGACAGAAGTTTGAGAGGCCTGGGGTCATGCAGTTCAGCCTTGAGGAGAAGCGGACACTGCTTGCTCGCATGGTTCGCTCCACCAGGTACATACACACATTTATAAAGGCCAAATATAAGGGTACACCTTATAGGAATACATGCGTTAAACTTCTCAGAATGTTCACGTCAGTCTGAACAGACACTAACGGCTGCTCATTCAAAAATAAAATGGTAAGCACAATTGGTCAGTTATTTTGACAATTAATTGAGTAATCGGATCTTATTTTTGTGGTAATAAAAATAGACCTAAGTGACCCTTTAAAATTACTTAAGATACATATATGATAACAAGGCAATAATTGGTTTACATAAAGTATAAAAAGTCATTTTATGGTTTTATTGAACAACACTTTTAAAGTAAATAATGTAATATACATAATTTTATAAACAATCAACTTATGTACTGCAGGCATTTGTATTATAACAAATGCCTGCAGCGGGCACCAATGGCCTGGTGATTTGTTGTTGTTACACTTTACAGCATGATCAAATCCTTGTTTAATATACATACTGATGTGTGTTAGTCAAATCAAATCAAATCACCTTTATTTATATAGGGCTTTTAACAAGTCCAATTGTTTCAAAGCAGCTTCACATTGTTAACAGGAAAATAATGCAACAGAATTTGTACAGCCGTTCTGGTGAAACGGTGATGTTATCCAGATAATTTCAAGTATCATATAGTTTCAATGCGGGAAGATCGGTAATATAGATGAAATTTAGGTGTCCCCAACTGAGAAAGCCAAAAGCCAGAGGCAACAGTGGCAAGGAACCAAAACTCCTTCAGGGCCAGAATGGAGAAAAAAACCTTGGGAGAAACCAGGCTCAGTCGGGGTGCCAGTTCTCCTCTGGCCGACGAACCAGTTAGTGGGATTGTTAGTGGATATTTATGCATGATAGCATTATGCTATATTATGATTTTTAAATTGTGTTAATATATCTTAGAAGAAGATCTAATCGTGGATTCTCGTCTGTGGAATGCACCACTTCCAGCATTTAATTTAACCCGATATTTAATTCGATGTAACAGCCCAACACTAATCATTTCAATTCTACTTTCGAGTATAAATTATCATATGCAGTAAAAGACAGAACAGCATAATGCAAACACTGTAAACCCAACACCACAAACTCAACTCAGTCATGCTGATATTGCTTTTTTTCACCTCAACGAGAAATATCAGGCTCGTTTGAGATGATGACAAAATCTGTGCAGAACCGATCATGAAAATGCATGCCGGTAAGAAAAGTGTTTGAGTGTACAGACACAGACTTGCTCTCATGTCATTCTGATGCATGTCAAAAAAACTCTTTCTGGGTACTCAAAGCACTTTACATATAGAAGGGGGGAATCTCCTCAACCACCACCAATGTGCCGCATCCACCTAGATGATGTGACGGCAGCCATATTGCGCCAGAACGTCCACCAGCTGATTGGTGGAGAGGAGAACTAGTGATGAAGCCAATCAGTATATGGGGATTATTATGAGGCCATGATGGACAGAGGCCAGTGGGCAAATTTGGCCAGGATGCCGGGGTTACACCACTACTCAAGCACTTTTGTACTTTGGTTGGCTTTTTCATTTTATCTTTGTTTTAAAAAAAAAATAAGCGCAAATGTAAATTACAAACAATGATAAATAATGTTACAGTAGGTCTATTTAACAGGAGCATTCAAGAAAGAAATTAATCAAATGTATAAAAAAAATTGCATGGTCTTCACTCTATAAATTAACTATACACTTATTCTCAAGTTATTCAGTCAAGCATGGGGTGATTTTTCTATTTTCTTTTGTTGTTTGATTAACATTTAAATCACACAGAATATTAGGTCCGGCCCTTTAAGAGCTGCACGGACCCAATACACTGTAACACATCCGATTTCTCACTCAACTCAGTATGCATTCACTAAAGACAATATCAGACTGTGTTTACCTGAATACTCGTCAAGACGTGAATTTTTACATATTTTTGACCATTTAAACCCAATAATCAGTGAAACTGACGTCGCGATCGCATGCTGTCTAAGAAAGGCGTGTGCGCGTGCTTCAGTCAAATCAAGTCACCTTTATTTATATAGCACTTTTAACAAGTCCAGTTGTTTCAAAGCAGCTTCACATTGTTAACAGGAAAATAGTGCAACAGAATTTGTACAGCCAATTCTGGTGAAACGGTAATGTTATCCAGCATCATATAGTGTCAATGCAGGCAGATCGGTAATATAGATGAAATTTAGGTGTCCCCAACTGAGCAAGCCAAAAGCCAGAGGCAACGGTGGCAAGGAACCAAAACTCCTTCAGGGCCAGAAGGGAGAAAAAAAACCTTGGGAGAAACCAGGCTCAGTCAGGGTGCCAGTTCTCCTCTGGCCGACGAACAAACAGTGTATGATTATAATTCTGGCAACATTGCAGGTCTTAAGTCATATTAGGTAAATAGATATTTGTAAGATTATTTGAAAGATTGGAGTCGTCACACCGAAGACGGGTTTAATGAGGATGTTGTGTCGATGCGGCTTCAGGTCAGAGTCCGGCAGCGCGAGCACATCCCGCGTTGCGCTTTATTTTTTCATGCATGCGTTTCTGTTGCTTTCTTTGTCATGCACTGCGTGTATATATTTAACTCTTCTGCTTCCAAGGTTTAGTGAAAGGTGACAGCAGAGCTCTGCACACACGTCCTGACTCCTGCTGTCGCACATCGATGCAAATAAATACTGCTCTTTTTAGGGTGCTGTCATTCTTAAAGTACCGGTACCAATAAAATTTCATATCGTACTGTTTTTAATAGCAGGGTATCATGATACTTTTCTAGTACCGGTATTTTGATGGCAAGAAGTCAGCTGCCTAGGTTTTCCGACACAAATGATTATAGGTCTCTTTACCATGACATGCTGCTTGGCTAAAGCTATAAGACTTCCAGGATCCGATCATGTCACAATCATGACGTAGTGTTTTCTTTTAATTTGAAATTTCAACCAATGGAAACTAGATCACGGGTGTGGTGGGTAGGGAGGATCGGACAATCAGTGTGTGTGTGTGTGTGACCAATCGGACACTTGTTTTACAGCTAGAGCGTGCTTGGATTGGTTTGATCGGTTTGATTGGTACCATAGAATAGTCATTTGAATTTTCACAGCTGAGGCTCAGGCATTACTCCTCAGGGTGCCTACGCAGTTTGGAAAAATATGGAATTAGATTTTTGAGTAATTTTTAATAATTTAATTTAAATTTAATTTAATATTTGAGTAATTTTCAGGTCTGGAAAAGTATGGAAAAATAGTTGTGTTTCCAGACTACTGCCCCTATTTGTTTTTCTAAATTATAAAATTAAGAATTTATAAATAAAAAAAAATGAATAAATGCATCACACAATTTCTCAATTTTAATCTTTTCTCATTTTTATGAACAAATATCAATTCTTAAATCCCAAGAATCAGTCTTTTATTCTATGTTGTTTTCAGTTGATGAATAAACAGAACTTTGTAGCACCACCCATCCAATAAATTGCAATAAGCTTTGACATTTTTACTTTTTGATAAGAAATGAAGTCCATTTTAATATTAATTTAAACTATATATACCGTTTTGCTGCTCTTTACTGTGGCGTGACAGATCATTGTAGCGCCTCAGTTCAAGCAAAATGGCAGCATGGAGCACATGTAAACTGATAATCTCCTCCAGCTTTGCTGCTAGATACAGCACGAAATAAACATGAACAAGTACAACTTACTGAAATCCGTATCACGTCTCATGTAATCGCTCATTTTGATTGTGAGGGCACTATTTTGATTTAGAGTTGTTCCGATTCCGATGCTAGTATTGGAAATATCACCAATACCACAACAAATTCTGGCATCGGTATCGGCGAGTACTTGAACCCATGTACCGATCCAATACCATTTTCTTAAACAAGATCTTGTTATTATGACCGCGAGCTTTGCCTAACCGCTCACTGCACAGTTCTGCACAGCGAAGAAGAAATGAAAACGTGTTAACAGTATGTCCGCTGTTTAGCTGTATTTCAGACTGGACCAACCAGCCAGTTAAACAGCGACTAGGGATGTCACAAGTACCGGTACTTTGGTACCGAGTCGGTACTGAAAATTTAAAAATGTGAGGATACTAGCATTTCTGTAGTACCCGGTACCCGCAGCTGCGCTCAGTCACTTCCGTGTTTATCCAAGCGCAGGGCTCCAGACTATAGCCGAATATATAATAGTGTCTGTGAATATTAAACTGCAAAACACTATTTAAATATTACTCCTGCAAATTCTGCCTCTCTGTGTGGATGCGCGGGCGCACGCGTGACGCTCGCTGTCTTTGTAGTCTCTGCTGTGTCACTATATGAGGACACGAACGCATAAACCACAACTTCATGAGAATTTACTGTTTCATTTGTGAAAACTGTCATATCATGAACACAGACACTCAAAAGGTCTTCACGGCAACCCGTCAAAATAAAAGTTTGGTTTAACGTGAAGAAATTGACAGAATATATTAGGCTACTGTTGTACAGTAGATTTAGCTACGCCTCTATGTAATAATAATACGTATCTACTAATAATAATAATTATGCCTAGATGATTGCTTATTTTTCACTTGTTTTGTTGTAAAGATATTTTCTGATTAATATATAATTTTTTTATATTCCTAGATTTATTTGTTGCACTGTTTTTTATACAGTTATATTGTAAAACTAAAATACTCTTTTCAGTTTACAGTGTTAGATTTGTGGCTGCATTTGAAGTTCTTTTTTCGCTTAAGAAAACGGTAATATTGCTAAAGGCATGTCAGATAATAAAAATGCTGTAATAAATACAGTAGTTCACTGTATGTATTTGTTCATGTTTTATTAAGTCTGAAGCACACCATAAAATAATTCTAGCAATTCATACAGGGCTAGTAGTATATACAGATACACACCCAGGTATCGGATCAGTACTCTGTATCGGCCGATACCCTGAGCCCAGGTAATCGGTATCGGGAAGGGAAAAAGGGTATCGGAACATCTCTATTTTGATTTCATAGTGACTTTTAAAAAGATGGGTCTCACTTTATATTAGGTGGTCTTAACTACTATGTACTTGCATCAAAAAATAAGTTCAATGTATTTGTTGTTCATGTTGTTTTGCAAAACACTTTAGCTGATATTGAGGTGGGATATGGGTAAAGTTAGGGACAGGTGTGCTGGTATGGGTAAGTTTAAGGGTAGGGTTAAGTGTAAGGGAAGTGTCAAGAGTGTAATTATAAATGTAACAACAGAAATGAATTACAGATGTACGGTGACCGAGAAGTGCAAAACAAATCCTAATTCCGAAAACAAAATAACAAATTATAAACGCAATAACAATTCTGGAAAAATAACAAATCAGAAAACACAATGATCCATTTAAAAACAAAATAACAAATCAGAAAACACAATGATCCATCTAAATACAAAATAACAAATCAGAAAACACAATGATAAATCTAAAAACAAAATAACAAATCAGAAAACAATGACAAATCTGAAAACAAAATAGCAAATCAGAAAACACGACAAGTCGGACAAAATGGAAAAGGTAGGTATATGTGGCGAATGGAATACTGACCACTGATTGGACGAGACATGTCAATCAAGACATGCAGAACATACAGCACGCTGCGGCAGGAGAAAGTTGATTTGCGTGTGCATGTGTAAATATTAGAGCTGTCTTTTTTTTTTTTTTTTTTTTTTTTTTTACAGGCTAATTTAGTGAGCTTAATTATGAAGAAAACTCTACCACTGTCTGGTTCCTTTCTTTTCCCTATCGCTTATCAGCTTGGGGAGGCATTTAATTTGAAATAAAAAATAAAGTGTCTAACAGGTAGCGTAGGTCTACTTAATAGACCTACAATATGATAATCTATTTGCATTAAATGGCGTCTTACACATCTAGAATAGCCTCTGCCAACTTTAAATCAAGAAAAGTTTCCATTGGCAAGGAAATGGAATTTAGTGCATTTGCACTGCATGCTATAAGAGTAATGTTTTGTTTTATTGAGTATTGATATATGAAATTACTTTGAATTAAATTATAGGCTACACACTTTTTTTGTGCGTATATTAATTTTTCGGAATCACACGCGTACACACATTTGAGAAATGATCTTAGATCAAACATTGGACAGTTTCTATGCAACATTTTATATGTTTGATGTAGGCCTATGAGAGACTGCTTTCTATTAGTGTTTTTGTTTTTTGCAAAGTGAGTGTCATAATAATTTTAGCTCGCAGCTTTGCAGATCATTAAAATAATTATCTTAGACGATACATCTCTAATATTTACACATGCAGATGCTAATCAACTTTCTCCTGCCGCAGCCTGCTGTACGTTCTGCATGTCTTGATTGACAGAAGTCTCGTCCAATCAATGGTCAGTATTCCATTCGCCACATATACCTACCTTTTCCGTTTTGTCCTATTTGTTGTTGTGTTTTCAGATTTGTCATTGTGTTTTCTAACTGTTAATTTGTTTTTAGACTTTCCATTGCGTTTATAATTTGTTGTTTTGTTTTTGAATTTATTTTGTTTTTGTAATTGTTATTTTGTTTTGCACTTCTCGGCCACCGTACAGATGTACATGCAGGTAATTTTTTAAATGTAAGTACAATGTAAAAACATGTATGTACACAATAAGTTTTGTTTCGTAATCGTTTAAAAGAGGACATTTCAAGCTTTCTATAGACATATTTCTCATGTCTGATGTCGCATTATTTATGAGACACCCTCCAGTTCATGTGCAATGCATGCGATCGCTCCAGTGCCTTCATGTCATGATTGTGTTCTATAGTCTAATATTTGCTTCTTATTTTTTAATTCCAGGCAATTGGTTGATGAAACATTGATTAAAATTAAGATACAATTTATACAAAACGAAATTTACTGGATAGAGTAGTTGGCTATTGGGAAAGCTATACACTGTTTTAAAATTAACTGAGCTACAGAAAATGTAGTTAAGCTAGCGTCGCAACTTGTATCTCGCTACTGCCCAACACTGGCTGTATGGTAGTGCACTTGATATGAGACTTGGATGACTCGTGGTCTTTTATTGCCTCTAATTTAAGGTTAGTTGTTCCTCTAACGAACAAATTGTTTGCAATAGGTTCAACGCGTAGGTTCAACAGTAGCCGCGTTTCCATTTACAGATTTGCACAAAACTTTATATTTTCTGAATGTCGATAGACTATTCAGAGAGTTTCCATTCACCAATGTTATGTGACTAAAACTTCTTTTCTTTTTCTTGTGATAAGTCATTCCAAAAATTATGCCACGTTGATGGGTTTATGTATATTCCAGCCCCTGCACTAGCCATTGTGTTTAATGGAAGGAGACATAGCTGTGTTATTCAAGCATTAATTAAAATTAAAAGAGCTAAATAATATTTGAATTTGCATGGTGTTAACTCAAAGTTGTTGTTTTTTTTTTTTTACCATTTCGTTTGTTGGAAATATGAACTGAATTTAGAAATGCTTTTAAAATTAAAAACTTTGTGTTTAATGAACAAAATACATTTTTGAAATGAAGGCTTTTGGAGTGGAGTGCAAAATAATCCGTTCCCTGAATCCACGGCCTTTGTTGGTATTGTGAGTGTACACAAATTAAAGTAGACAGTGTATAGTTTATAATTGTATCTTGCACTTATCTGTATGACTAAAAATGGCGGAGTATTGGGAGTTGTTTCCGCTGTCATAAAGGAAAATATCCATCAGAATGCGCCACCGCCTTCGTCGTACAGAGGGTTAAAGAAACCATAGCCTATTCAGTTTCAAAGTTAGGTTGTTTAAAATATTAGCCTATAATATTATTGTTTTAATTTCATGTTGATTTAAGAAAAGTGAGCAGCAAGAGTCAGATGAGTCCGATGTCAGACTCCGCTGCCGGCCTCTTAATACCGGGGATATGTCGCCGCATATTTTTTAGCCAATTTTTTTTTTTTTTTCGTCTGTACCTCTCGGCGCTGAAAACCAATTAAATAAGTTACTCGACAAGAGTGCTTATTTTGTTTCTAACAACAGCATTCTTTGACAAAAGCTGTCCAATCCGTTACAAGGAATGTTTTATGTAGTAACCAATAAAAACGTTTTTCAATCCACACGCCACTGTGGTTGGTATACAAGGCAAAGTCACCCACCACTTTGAAAAAGTACCCGCCATTGGCTGGTGGCGGGTGCTAATTTCCCACCCTGATAGTAGTTAAAGGATTAGTTCACTTCAAAATGAAAATTTCCTGATAATTTACTAACACCAATGTCATCCATGTGACATGAACATCTTAGATGGCATTGGGGTGAGTAAATTTATCAGGAAATTTTCATTTTGAAGTGAACTAAGTTTAATATAAATTGGTTCCAAAAGATGATGTTAAAACCCATATTTGATGTTTACTGCAACTCTGTTATATACTACATATGCTGATTTATGCAGGTTTGAGGAGTTCCTGCAGAGGAAATGGTCTTCTGAGAAGCGATTTGGGCTAGAGGGCTGTGAGAGTCTGATCCCTGCTCTCAAAACCATCATTGATAAATCCAGCAAGAATGGAGTAGACGCTGTCATCATGGGCATGCCTCACAGGTAGAGGAAGAGATGCAAATTTATGGAGGGAGAAAAGGGAATATAACTGATATTACAGTGGCTACATGCTGTTATGGTGATTTTATGTAATCAATTACAAACTCTCTTTCTGTCTCTGTAGAGGGCGTCTGAATGTGCTTGCCAATGTGATCCGTAAGGAACTGGAGCAGATTTTCTGTCAGTTTGACTCTAAATTGGAAGCTGCTGATGAGGTCAGTGGCATTTTTTTGGATCCTTGTGAACTTATTTTATAAAACATATGTGTTGTTTGTTCTGATGATTGTGTTGGTACCTGTAACAGGGTTCAGGAGATGTCAAGTACCACTTGGGCATGTACCACAGGAGGATAAATCGTGTGACTGACAGGAATATTACCTTGTCATTGGTGGCCAACCCTTCCCATCTAGAAGCGGTGAACCCGGTGGTGCAGGGCAAGACTAAGGCAGATCAGTTCTACTGTGGAGACACAGATGGCAATCGGGTAAAGTGCATCAAACTAGGGCCGTGACAATGCTGTCATATACATCACAATTCAAAAGTTTAGGCTAGGTAAGATTATACTCTAATGCACCCCAAGGCTGCATTTATTCAAAAATACAGTAAAATGTAATATTGTAAAATATTATAACAAATTTAAATAACTTTAGTTTTTTAATTTTCAACATCCATTACTCAATCCTTCAGAAATCATTCTAATACGCTGGTTTGATGTTCAAAAGGCATGTGTCGGGGGGAGAGGAGGGGGTGGATAATATTACAACATATACAAAACAGTAATGATTCGTTCAAAAGTTGGAAAATTCCTGTTTATTTTTACGTATCTGCCATACTGCTTTGCTACTAGTTTGCATCTTGCTTCAAACTTTACTGACAGACAGGGATGCGCCGATAAAAATTTTTCAGAAACGGCAGTTTTTTTTTTTTTTTTTTTTGTAGCATTGTAGCATTTCTTCCTGTGTGTGCAAGTGATAATCACTTTTTTTATTGTTTAACACAATCTAATAAATACAGAAAACTTCATTATAAAGTAAAACAAATAAAAATTATAACCATAATCTATTTTTAGAATATTCCATTAACAGGTCCTTGTGTAGAAATGTGTTTTCATACATATCATTTTCTACAGTTCAGTTAATGAATCGGGTTGTCTAAATAAGCATATCCGTGCCATCTAAAGCTCAGTTAATAACACTGCAACCTTTAGCAAATCTCTAAATGAATATCCATTTTTATACTGTATATTTATAATACCTAAATACATTTGTAGATCTTGAATTAAAAATAAAATACTAAAAATCAATCATTTATTTAAACAAAATATTATAGACTACTGTCCATTTTTTTGGTTATAACATAGCCAATGAATTTTACTTATCTCTATCAAAATTCTGTATGAATTTTAATATCCGAACATCCTTAGTACCGTTAATGCTGGGTACACACTACAAGATAATCGGGCCGATTTTGGGCCGATTTCTCCCCTTCCGAAAATCACTTCCTGTGGTGTGAGGTGTGTTAAGAGTGATTGAATCCCAATCTCAACACTTTGAATATTTACGATCAGAAATCCTGTTGTGTGGGGGAACCCCGAGGACAAACGTGCACAAGCTCTGGAGATTATCACGTGAAATGAAACCATACCCAATCAGAAAGCAAGCTGATGGAAAACTCCCCTCCAACTCGCACTGTAACATGTAAAGCCCATGTTCACACTGTCGCCACAATTTCATCTAAACATTTTCCTTTTTCCCCCTGCAAATTTTCTGTAAAAAGCAGTCCATACACCTATAAGTGCAATTTCTTCTTTCCGGTTGACCGTCATGTTTGTTTACTTTAAAGTCACATTTGATATGAGAGATTTTGCGAGTTTTCCCGTGTTCACAGGTGGGACTGTTCACATGTGGTTGTTTGTTAAAGGGCATACTTGCAGGTTAAATTTTTTTCAAAATGAATATATAACCTTGTATGAAAATACCATATGAAAAGGTAATGCAGTATTTAAACAGTTTAAAAAAAGACATAAGAGCACAAATTTAGTAGATAAAGTGGGCGTTTCGTTGGCTGTCTGTAAAAAACACTACTTTTTTTTAACATCGCATCATATTACGTCATGAGAGGGAGTCGTTTGCTGGGCTTAATGGAATTTGTTACTGTGTGGTGTGCTTTTCTGGTCACATCGCGGCACGCCAAAAGAACAAAATGGTTAAATCTATGATTTCTTGTCATCATGGTTGTTCTCTCACATTTTGAAAATCTTATAAGATGTTTTGTAAATGGATCAGTTATGATGAGCTCAGATCCTGTTTTGAATTTTTATTTATTTATATATATATATATATATATATATATATATATATATATATATATATATATATATATATATATATATATATATATATATATATATATATATTTTTTTTTTGTTTGTTTCAGGTGATGTCCATTCACATCCATGGTGACGCTGCATTCGCAGGTCAGGGCATTGTCTATGAAACCTTTCATCTGAGCGATCTGCCCTCCTACACCACACATGGCACTGTGCATGTGGTTGTCAACAACCAGGTATTTCTGCACAAACAACCCATGCGTGACCTAGCATTCCCCACCTTAACCCCTCTGCATCTCTTTCTCAGATTGGTTTCACCACAGATCCTCGTATGGCACGCTCCTCTCCGTATCCCACTGATGTTGCCCGTGTGGTCAATGCCCCCATATTCCACGTCAACGCAGATGATCCTGAAGCTGTGATGTATGTGTGCAATGTGGCTGCAGAGTGGAGAGCCACCTTTCACAAAGATGTGGTGGTGGACCTGGTAAGAGATAGTCTTTTATATACACCTTTATCATTTAGTGTGATGTTTCGGGAGTTTGTGACATCAGTAAGACAAATTACTTCTTTCCATTAGGTATGTTATCGCCGTATGGGCCACAACGAGATGGATGAGCCGATGTTCACACAGCCACTGATGTACAAACAAATCAAGAAGCAGAAAGGAGTTCTTCAGAAATATGCTGAGAAGCTCATTGCCGAAGGTGCTGTCTCACGACAAGAGTATGAGGTCAGTCAGTCCTGCCCAGATCTAATTAGCTGCTTCGTATCTTCAGCCATCTTTATAAAGTGTTTGTCATCCCTGTCCATAGGAAGAGATTGCCAAGTATGACAAAATTTGTGAGGAAGCTCATGCTCGCTCAAAAGATGAGAAGATCCTCCACATCAAGCACTGGCTGGACTCCCCCTGGCCAGGTGTGTGTGAATATGTATATTATCAAATTAATCAGAATTGTGTCCTTAAATTATGAAATCAAAGTAAAAGTAAATAAAACAAAAATGCATGATTAATTTACAATAAGTTATAACATGCATTAACATATGTAAATTGAATTTCCATTTTATCTTGACCTTAAGTGATTCATTAAACCATAAAAAAACAGTGATTCATTAAACCATAAAAAAGGAAATACATTTACACATTTATCTTTGGTTGCATCTTCCTGTGACCATCTAGAAGTGGATGGTTCAGAATGAGTTGCAATATGTACCAGACTTTGTTGATAGTCCAAAGACATGCAAGCATTTTATTGCTACTTCGTGTCTAAGTGTATCTTCTTACAGCATATTCATTGTGTTTGGTTGTGCAGGTTTTTTTACTCTGGATGGTCAGCCCAAGAGTATGAGCTGCCCATCCACCGGTCTGCCGGAGGAGGACCTGACCCACATTGGACAAGTGGCGTCATCAGTACCCGTAGACGATTTCACAATTCATGGAGGTTAGACGTGCCGATTATACAGTAATATGTTATCACGATAATGAACATGCAATATTGTTATCATGGGCATTTTAATATGCCGTGAGTAATTATTTAAAGGGGTACTTCAGCACTGGGAAGATGAATGTTTTTTTTATACTGGGTCATTTATGTAGTACAACTGTGAAATTATTTTTGAATTTGATGCCTTCTAGACTGAGAAAAGACAGAAAATGTATTTTTGTCTCATGTGGATGAAAGACAACAACTCCCAGAAGGCACTTGCTTCGCTGCCCAACGAGGCCACTCCCAAGCCACGGCTACTGGTTATCACTTTCCCACCATGACACTGCCCCCACCGTTTTCATTTTCATAGTAATAAAAATACGATAATTCGAATATACTACCGGGTTTCAACTGATACAAAGCTTAATGCTAATTGCTGAAGTAAATTTTATATATATATATGGTCTGATGAGTCTCAATTTCTGTTGAGACATTCAGATGGTAGAGTCAGAATTTGGCGTAAACGGAACGAGAACATGAATCCATCATGCCTTGTTACCACTGTGCAGGCTGGTGGTGGTGGTGTAATGGTGTGGGGGATGTTTTCTTGGCACACTTTAGGCCCCTTAGTGCCAATTGGGCATCGTTTAAATGCCACAGCCTACCTGAGCATTGTTTCTGACCATGTCCATCCCTTTATGACCACCATGTTCTCTGATGGCTACTTCCAGCAGGATAATGCACCATGTCACAAAGCTTGAATAATTTCAAATTGGTTTCTTGAACATGACAATGAGTTCACTGTACTAAAATGGCCCCCACAGTCACCAGATCTCAACCCAATAGAGCATCTTTGGGATGTGGTGGAACGGGAGCTTCATGCCCTGAATGTGCATCCCACAAATCTCCATCAACTGCAAGATGCTATCCTATCAATATGGGCCAACATTTCTAAAGAATGCTTTCAGCACCTTGTTGAATCAATGCCACGTAGAATTAAGGCAGTTCTGAAGGCGAAAGGGGGTCAAACACAGTATTAGTATGGTGTTCCTAATAATCCTTTAGGTGAGTGTGTGTGTGTGTATATATATATATATATATAATTTTTTTTTTATTTATTAATACATCAGCTGGTAAAAATGTACAATACTGCTTGTATTCTGCATCAAAGAGGCATGCACACTCTGATGTAAACAAGCCCAACATGCATGAGAGGCATTGCAGAACGAGTGGAAAGGAGGTGCTGAATGAAAAAAGCAAATTCACTTATGGAACAGCAGAAATGCAGCTGTAACCCGTAAACAAAGCAGTCCTGCTACTTTCCATTTCAGCCATTCAGATGTTTTAAATACTTAGACTTAATAAGCTATTTATTTTCAAACATTTTTACATTTTAATCTAGACTACAACATGCTCTAGATATTGATTGAAAATGTACTTATTTATTTTTTTCAGTAAAATTTTACATTTAAGGCTCTATTAGTTAACTTTAGTTCATTTATTAGTTAACCCCTAGAGGACTGCACAGTTTTGGGGCCCTTTAGAAGTTTTGACATGCTCTGAAATTTGTACTTTTTTCAGTTGCTTATAAACATATTAATGGAAAAAGTGTCATTATACTGTTTTCAGCACAAACTGGGCTACCATAATATGTTAGCAACATTTATGTACATGCTTGTATTTTTGAGAGAATAACCTTTATGCGTGGTTTAAGATGCTCAAATAAGCCCACAAAACACAATAGATATGTGTCCACAAGTCTTTTGACTAATGATGTTGTTGATTTTACTTCAAACTGATGTGAGAATCATTGAGCCTGCATAAAACAATATATTGATTTAAATTTTGTAAGACACTTTTTCTTTACAAAGCCCGTATGCAAAGAGGCATAAACGATCATGAACAATGCTGTGATTTACACCTGAGAGAACAAAAGACCTGCATAATGAGCTGCATAATGAATGAGCTTTGTCAGGTATGTGACTGAGGGGAACTCTTGAAAATTTACAAAAATATATTTTTGTAGTTTATTTAGAATAGGGGTTTGTCATATCATACAGTTGATAATAACACCGGTATACATTTTTACATGATAAACAAGTGTCATCATGCTACATCAATGATATAGCGACGCAATGACGTATGGCGCATTTGTTCCCTAGCGTGCACAACAACACCTGTAAGTAAGAGCAACATGTCAGCCTCCGATGACGATTTAGTACCTAAAAAGGAGCTACTTGGTTACAAGAGGTCAGACCTCTTGACAACTGACAAAACATTGACAACTTAAAACTGTTATTGATGTTTGCAGCGCAATATTTGATCCGAAGGTTAAACTTGATGGTTATTTTTGTCAGTTACGGCTTGTTAGATCCAGCATTCTGTCCACTTTGAATCAGACACAGAGATAAAGTAGTGCATAAGATTAAGGAATCATAGCATTTATTTGAATTATCGAGAAGGAGAGATTCATACGTGCGTTACTGCGTCTGTTCAGCGTCTCTCTTAACAATGAAGATGTGCGTTTATTACTTTAAAAATAGCGATGTAACCCCATCGTTGCTGAGAAATATAATGTAGTGATCCAGTACCTTAGCTGTTTTATTGCTAAAAGTCACAGGGGCTTGATAACAAGTTTCTGTGCTCCTGAATGCGCATCGCGATCTCTGCTCTCTGTATGCGAGTGACATAGGCCTGTGTGTGTGCTTCAATGAAAACAGCGCAATAATATAGAACAGTGATTCAACTGACTTCGGACGTACATTAAATGATTTTATTGTAGGCCTACACCTTCCAGCCAATCAGAATTGAATATTCAGACAGACCATGTCATAAGTTACTTTAGTTATTTGTGGCGAGGGACCATGAAAGCGGGCCGGTGGCGAATGATAATGAGTGTCAGCTGTGCGCCACACCGGTCTCGTCTCATGGAGGAGTAACGGGAGCATAAAAGGAAGAGCGACGACAGTGTAAGACGAGAGAGGACCAGGCCTGGATTTTATGTTGCGTTTTGTTTTGTATGTAGGCAGCAGTCGGCCGTGAGGGGCTGCCGCCGTTATTATGTTGTGTTTTTGTTTTGTTTATAGGCGGCAGTTGTCCGTGAGGGGCTGCCGCCGTCATTGTATTTTGGTTTGGTTATTTTTGAGTAAAGTTTTTAAATGTTCGCCGGTTCCCGCCTCCTCCTCCTTCCCTGATCCTTCATTACGTTACATTATTGTTAAACTAAAATGTTACGTAAATTGTTTTCAAAATGGTGCCGCCGTGTTCGGTCGCCGTTCAGGTTATTTTATTCTTTTATTTACTATTTTACTTTCTTTTGCTCTCAATTTTTACAAACTTATCAACTCCAGTGATCTGCTATGACAGCAAAACTCTTTTGGACATTGGTTACTTCTACACTGGACTGTTTCAGGACACTTTCGCCGATCCTCTGTGGCCATCATTCTTCAGAACGCCAAGTTGAACAATAGAGTCAACGGCGAAGAATCAAGAAACACCGTGGGAAACGCGCGGGGATCTGCAACAGACTGAGGAAAAGGGCATTCAGCCCTCCTCTCCCGAGCATTCTGCTCGCAAATGTTCAATCCTTGGAGAATAAGATGGACGATCTTAGAGCCAGGATAAGTTTTCAACGGGACATGAGAGACTGTAACATCTATTGTTTGTCCCGAAACATGGCTCACGCCCGCGATCCCGGACACAGCTGTGACGCCGTCGGAGAACTTCTCTGTTTTTCGGATGGACCGAACAGCAGAGGCCGGTAAATCCAAAGGCGGTGGAGTATGCTTCATGATCAACAAGAAATGGTGTGACCCCAGGAACATCACCATTCTCTCGCGGTCCTGCTCGCCTCATCTGGAACATTTAACAATCATCTGCCGCCCATTCTATCTGCCGAGGAGTTTTCCTCTGTCGTCGCGACCGCTGTTTACATTCCACCACAGGCAGACACAGGGCTGGCTTTATCTGGCCTTCATGATGTTGCCAGCGACGTCATAAACAAACACCCCGATGCAGCGTTCATCGTCGCAGGCGATTTTAACAAAGCAAACCTAAAGAAAGTCTTGCCAAACTTTCACCAGCACATCTCCTGTCCTACACGAGGATCAAACACACTGGATCATTGCTACTCTCCGTTTAAGAACGCCTATAAAGCGCGGTCACTTCCAGCTTTTGGCAAATCGGATCACGCTGCCATTTTCCTCACACCTGAATACAAACAAAGGCTCGTTCAGGAACCCCCGGTGAGGCGGAAAGTTAAACGTTGGTCACCCCACTCAGAGACCGCGCTACAGGCAGCTCTGGATGATGTTGACTGGGACATGTTCCGAGCGAGCTCAGCTGACGTAAGCGAATTCACGGATGTGCCGCTTTGCTTCATCAACACGCTTACAGAGCAAGCCACGCAAACAATAACAATAACGTCCTTCTCAAATCAGAAACCGTGGGTGGACAATTCAATCCGCGCTGCAGTGAACACACGCACTGTGTTACAACGCCGGTCTCCTATTGGGGAACATGACTGAATACAGATCGTCCTGCTATGCTCTGCGGCGTGCAGTTAAAGCCGCAAAGCTCCGTTATAAGGATCGAGTGGAGTCTCATTTCCAACTCAACTCGCGGCGCATTTGGTAGAGTCTGAGGTCCATCTGTTCTTTTGGATCTAAATCCTCTGCAGAGGTGGGAGCTGATCCGTCGCTTGTGAATGAGTTAAACTCTTTCTACGCTCGCTTTGATTGTAATCGCGGCAGCACGACTCCGCCAAGTGACGCGTCAGAGGGAATTACTCAGAGATCATGTGGTTGTTGCTGCTCTGTCTCGGAGGATGAAGTTCGGAGGGCACTCAAGCGTGTGGACGTCAGGAAAGCTGCCGGGCCGGATGGTATTTCAGGTCGTGTTCTGCGGTCCTGTGCTGATCAGCTCGCCAGGTTGTTTACATCTATCTTTAATGAGTCCCTCGCTACATCTGTGGTCCCCACCTCCTTCAAAAAATCCACCATCATTCCTGTCCCTAAGAACAGTAAACCCTCTTGCCTAAATGACTATCGTCCAGTGGCTCTCACGTCTATAGTCATGAAGGTCTTAAAAACACCATTTGCTCCTTCATTCCTGAGGACCCTCTTAAGTTTACCTATCGTCCCAAATAGATCGACTGAAGATGCCATCTCTCATGTCCTCCACTCCTCCCTCACTCACATCGACAGCAAAAGTGGGAACTACGTAAGGCTGCTATTTATTAACTATAGCTCAGCCTTTAACACCATAGTTCCCATCAAGCTAACCTCCAAACTCCTGGATTTCGGCCTGAATCCTTCTCTCTGCCACTGGATTGAGGACTTCCTCACTGGCAGGCCTCAGGTGGTGAGAATAGGCCAGTCCACCTCCACCTCCATCACCCTGAGTGTGGGAGCTCCACAGGGCTGTGTCCTGAGTCCCCTGCTCTACTCTCTCTACACACATGACTGTTTGTCCACACACAGCTCCACCTCTATCATCAAATTTGCTGATGATACTGTTGTCCTGGGCCTCATTTCCAACAACGAGACGGCATACTTGGACGAGGTGAAGCATCTAACATCATGGTGCCAGGACAACTGTCTCTCTCTGAATGTCGGCAAGACCAAAGAACTGATTGTGGATTTCAGGAAGCGACAGCAACGGACATACTCCCCCCTCATGATCAGCGGGTCACCAGTAGAGAGAGTGAGCAGCTTCAAGTACCTGGGTGTAAATATATATATATATATATATATATATATATATATATATATATATATATATATATATATATATATATATATATATATATATATATATATATATATATACAGGCAGTTGTATATTCTGTATATAACTGTGTATGTGACAAATAAAACTCTTGAATTTCATGTTAAGGAGTTATGTTATACATTCAGTTAGGATTTCCTTTGAAAACACTACCAACTTGTACCAAGGCTACTTTTTTACTTTGCTTACATTTGACTCATGCTGTGTGATTGTGTCACTACTATTGCACTATAATGCTGCTGCTGCCACCTTATGACAATAGATTTACACTTGAATTAAGTATTCTCTCATCAATGACATTGTTTCTCGCCTTCCTAATAATTCTGGTGATGTAATGTGAGGCTATAGTAGGCAGACTGCAGCCAATGATCTTGTCACTCTGTGACAAGTGTGCTGAGCTCTGTGCCACCTACTTTAACTAACGTTATCAAAGAATAATATCTTCTGTAACAAATGTAGCTGTTGCTCATTGTTAATGCATTAGCATTAACTAATGAGACCTTATGTAAAGTGTTGCCTCTTTATCATTCTTTTGTACAAACTTAAATCTTTTTTTTTACAAAAAAATTAAACCTGTATGACAACACCAACTTATTTCAATATGATAATACTGTATACTGTGATTAAAATCTTCAGAAATTATCGCAACATGAAAATTTGATACTGTCACATGCCTAATGGAGGTAAACTAGACATACAAAATAGGACATAAATATGCACGCATTTCATGTTTTGTAATGACCGTCTTCCCTTTGTGTAAAGGTCTGAGTCGCATTCTGAAGGGCCGTGCTGACATGATCAAGAACAGGATGGTGGACTGGGCTCTGGGAGAGTACATGGCCTTTGGCTCTCTGCTCAAGGAGGGCATCCATGTGCGTCTCAGTGGCCAAGATGTGGAGAGAGGAACCTTCAGGTATAAACAACAACATTGAAAATCATTAAAAATCAGTCAATCAAAAAAATTCTGAATTACCATAATAATATAATTATTAAATCAAATCAGATCACCTTTATTTATATAGCGCTTTCTACATGTCCAATTGTTTCAAAGCAGCTTTACAGTGTTAATAATAATAATGCAACAGAATTTGATTCGGCTGTACAGCCGCTCTGGTGAAAACTGTGATGTTATCCAGCTAATTTCAATTGTCATATAGTGTCAGTGCAGGTAGATCGGTAATATAGATGAAATTTAGGTGTCCCCAACTCAGCAAGCCAAAAGTCAAAGGCAACGGTGGCAAGGAACCAAAACTCCTTCAGGGCCAGAATGGAGAAAAAAACCTTGGGAGAAACCAGGCTCAGTCGGGGTGCCAGTTCTCCTCTGGCCGACGAACAAACAGTGTATGATTTATAATTCTGGCATCATTGCAGGTCTTAAGTCATATTAGGTAAATAGAAATTCGTAAGATTTCAGGGATGCGTTGGTCATGTCCAGGCGCAGGTCCACCATCTGGTCTGGATATGGCCCGGATCCGTCTGACTGCAGTAAACCTCGGGATAAACAGAGAGACTAACATTAGCATAGA
This sequence comes from Paracanthobrama guichenoti, assembly GCA_018749465.1. Lineage (NCBI taxonomy): Eukaryota > Metazoa > Chordata > Actinopteri > Cypriniformes > Gobionidae > Paracanthobrama > Paracanthobrama guichenoti. Next base: position 206,088 of record JAGHMJ010000879.1, read on the forward strand.
TGCCATTCTTCTTATGATGTAACTAGTACATCAGGTGTTATGGGAAGTGTTCCCGGTTCCGGCTGACCTAGTTAATGCAGCGTAACAAATGTAGTTGTGTAGTAACTGCACATTTTTCTGTTTGATAGACCATTTTATCTTAGCCACTATCAAAAGCAGCATTATTTTGGATTTCAGCTCCGTGTAAGAGGTTACTGACCTGTTGACCTTTTGCATTTGCAGTCACCGTCATCATGTTCTCCACGATCAAAATGTGGACAAGAGGACTTGCATCCCCATGAACCACATGTCCCCTAACCAAGCCCCTTACACTGTCTGCAACAGCTCTCTGTCTGAGTATGGAGTTCTAGGTATTCCAACGTATTCAAACGAGTGCATGTTAAATGATCTCTGCAGTTAACTGAAAGGTTGAGGACGCTCATAGAAACTTTTGTTGTCTTTCAATTCTGTGTGACTTTTCCTTAGGCTTTGAGTTGGGCTTTGCTATGGCCAGTCCCAATGCTCTGGTTCTGTGGGAGGCCCAGTTTGGAGACTTCCATAACACAGCTCAGTGTATAATCGACCAGTTCATCTGCCCTGGCCAAGCTAAATGGGTCCGCCAAAATGGCATCGTCTTACTGCTCCCACATGGCATGGAGGGGATGGTATGGCTGCATTACCCACAATTCTTATCGCCATGCTCCACTTGTCTCTCTCTCTCCACACTCTCCTTTGTGAACTGGCAGTAAAGGAGCTAAAGCTGATTTTCTTTCATTTTGTTCCTTCACAGGGTCCCGAGCACTCATCTGCCCGTCCAGAGCGCTTTCTGCAGATGTGCAATGATGACCCTGACTCTAACCCTGTAAGACTGGCTACCTAACATGTCTCTAAATGTCATACAATGTTGGTATAAACAAAGATTTCATGGATGTTCCCATAGTGAATATATCGATATGTACTTTTTATTTGGACGGCAGAAAATCACTGATGACTTTGAGGTGCGTCAGCTGTATGACTGCAACTGGATTGTTGTAAACTGTTCAAATCCTGCCAACTATTTCCATGTGATGAGGAGGCAGATCCTTCTTCCCTTCAGAAAACCTGTGAGTTCAACTGTCTGAGAGCATCTTGGACGTTCAATAATTCATAAAATGCATTATTGGTGTTTAAATAAACAATTAGATTTTATTTTTAATGGTTTATTTATTCATTTTATTTTTTAAGCTTATTATCTTCACCCCCAAATCTCTGCTGCGTCATCCGGAGGCCAAGTCTAACTTTGACCAGATGCTTCCAGGTCAGAAACCTGTTTCTTTCTCACTGTTGCTTTTATGGAGAAGATTTTAGAGAGAATAGTTGTGCCCCTTTGGGTTGATGGCGTAGATAAACAGCAAATGAGCAAAGCCAATATGTATTTTTTATTTTATTTATGGGTGATACCAATATCTTAATGGCCTATATACACTCACCTAAAGGATTATTAGGAACACCTGTTAAATTTCTCATTAATGCAATTATCTAATCAACCAATCACATGGCAGTTGCTTCAATGCATTTAGGGGTGTGGTCCTGGTCAAGACAATCTCCTGAACTCCAAACTGAATGTCAGAATGGGAAAGAAAGGTGATTTTAAGCAATTTTGAGCGTGGCATGGTTGTTGGTGCCAGTTGGGCCGGTCTGAGTATTTCACAATCTGCTCAGTTACTGGGATTTTCACGCACAACCATTTCTAGGGTTTACAAAGAATGGTGTGAAAAGGGAAAAACATCCAGTATGCGGCAGTCCTGTGGGCAAAAATGCCTTGTTGATGCTAGAGGTCAGAGGAGAATGGGCCGACTGATTCAAGCTGATAGAAGAGCAACTTTGACTGAAATAACCACTCGTTACAACCGAGGTATGCAGCAAAGCATTTGTGAAGCCACAACACGCACAACCTTGAGGCGGATGGGCTACAACAGCAGAAGACCCCACCGGGTACCACTCATCTCCACCACAAATAGGAAAAAGAGGCTACAATTTGCACGAGCTCACCAAAATTGGACAGTTGAAGACTGGAAAAATGTTGCCTGGTCTGAGTCTCGATTTCTGTTGAGACATTCAGATGGTAGAGTTAGAATTTGGCGTAAACAGAATGAGAACATGGATCCATCATGCCTTGTTACCACTGTGCAGGCTGGTGGTGGTGGTGTAATGGTGTGGGGGATGTTTTCTTGGCACACTTTATGCCCCTTAGTGCCAATTGGGCATCGTTTAAATGCCACGGCCTACCTGAGCATTGTTTCTGACCATGTCCATCCCTTTATGACCACCATGTACCCAATCACTGATGGCTACTTCCAGCAGGATAATGCACCATGTCACAAAGCTCGAATCATTTCAAATTGGTTTCTTGAACATGACAATGAGTTTACTGTACTAAAATGGCCCCCACAGTCACCAGCTCTCAACCCAATAGAGCATCTTTGGGATGTGGTGCAACGGGAGCTTCGTGCCCTGGATGTGCATCCCACAAATCTCCCATCAACTGCAAGATGCTATCCTATCAATATGGACCAACATTTCTAAAGAATGCTTTCAGCACCTTGTTGAATCAATGCTACGTAGAATTAAGGCAGTTCTGAAGGCGAAAGGGGGTCAAACACAGTATTAGTATGGTGTTCCTAATAATCCTTTAGGTGAGTGTATATTAGAGGTCGACCGATAGTGGATTTTATAGTTTTTAAAATGGATACTGGATTAAAAAACAAAACGGTTACAAAAACAGTGCTAAACTTTATTACAAGAAATGAAAAAAACAATACTGAACCATGAAAATGTGCTAAAATTCTACAGAAAATATTTGAAACATTAAAATAATATAAATGTTTCTTTAGCTATAACCTAGAAACATTTATGTAAATGTCATAGGTAACAGACTGCAAGTCCCATTTGTTAACAAGGATGTATTAGCTTATTTAGCTAGCTTACATGAACTAAATGCATTATGCAATATACATTTTACAGCATGTATTAATATTTGAGCAATACAATTGCACCTTGATCATTCATGTTCAAGTTCATAGTGCATTAATTAAGGTTAACAGATAAAACTAACAATGAATAATACTTCTACAGCATTTATTAACCTTACTTAATGTTACAAATGGAATAATATTGTATTATATTAAGTGTTATTTCATATAAATCCAAACACATAAATACATTTTAGAACACTTGACGATTATCTAATCAAAATAACAAAATATGTATTGAAATCAAATGCGTTTCTGATTTATTTACATTTCATAAATAGTCAGCTGCATGATACAGTTTGCTTTCTCTCTCTCTCTCTCTCTCTCTCTCTCTCTCTCTCTCTCTCTCTCTCTCTCTCTCTCTCTCTCTCTCTCTGCGCAGCCTCACATGTCAATGTAAACAACGTCAGTGATGGTTTTTATTTGGCCTCTAGAGGCCGCCCTCGTGCTATATATTGCCAGCAGACCCTTCTCAGAGCTGTACTGTGTAATGACAGCACACTCTTCCCGGACGAAAAACTATTGGCATGGATTTTTGCAGATAACCGATTGTTCAACCAATCAGCTATCTGTGCTGATTAATCGGTCGACCTCTAATTTACATTTACATTTATGCATTTGGCAGATGCTTTTATCAAAAAAGCGACTTACATTGCATTCAAGGTACACATTTTTACATTTTTGTCAGTTCTTGCTTTCCCTGGGAATCAAACCCATGACCTTGGCGTTGCTAGCGCCACGCTTTTTTTATTGTTTGAGATATCTTATTGTTTGAGCTACAGGAAATGTATGTATAAAAATAAAATAAAAAAATATATAAATAATAGGGATGTCACAGTACCAAAATTCCAGTAGTCAGTACTGATACCATTAAAAGTTTATGGTTCTTGGTACCAATTTGGGTACCACAGCAAAATCTGTTGGAACTATTTTATTTTAACTTTTTGGAAAGAAAAAATATTAAATTAAATTCAAAGAGTTTATTTATGATGCTAATCATTTGAAGTAAATGTATATATAAACATTTAAAGGCTACGTGCTGTTTAAAAGTAAACATTGTTTATAAAAAAAAGTGAAAAATAAGCAACCCTCTAGGCACACCTAATAGCCTTATAATAATAATAATTATTATTATTATCATTAGCAGTAGTATTATTAAATTGACAGAAATATTAGGCTACTGTAGTACATTTAGATTTAGCTACATCTCAATTTCAAAGTTAAAACCGATCTTTTATTTTGACGGGTTGCTGTGAAGACCTTTTGAGTGTCTGTGTTTATGAAATGATGATAGTTTTTCTCAAATGCTGATGAAGTGACTCTCAGAGAGGCTCTGGTTCATGCATTCATGTACTCGTATAGTGACACGGCAGAGGCTAAACGTGAGTGTCACGCGTGTGCGCGCAGCATATGAATCCGCTCATCTGTGCCATTCATACACACAGAAACGCAGAACATGCTGGATTAATATTTAAATAGTCTTTTGCGTTTTAATATACACAGCCAATGGTCTATATTCGGCTACAGTCGGGAGTAATTTCAGCAATTAAATTTCTGTATTTTACATAATGTTTACTTAAATTAGGGATGCACCGATATGAACATTTTGGCCGATACGATAATTCTTTATATTTGAAAGCCAATAGATCTAAATACAAATTTTTATCAACTTTGAGAGCCTGATTACAAAAACAAAAGGCTCACCATTAAAAGCCATGTCCCAAAAACTTCAACATGAATCAAACATATACAATACAGTAGCTTAGTTTGACCCAGTGTAATATTCCATAACTTTTTTCATTTAAGGTTTAATTTTGTTAGCATTAAAGTTCCCCTATTATGGATTTTTGAAAATTACTTTTCATGTAGTGTGTAACATAGTGTGAAATGAAAACATCCTGCAAATTTATTAATCTGAAAGTGCACCATATATAAAAAGTTATTGTCTCTCAAAAGTAAGAGTCGACTCGACTCTTGCATCGAATAATGCAATTAAATTAATAGTTTTTCAAACGAATCGCAAGCCGCTTCGTTGTGACGTCAAGACAAAACATTAGCATATTGCCCGTGCACAGACATCAGGGAAAACTTGAACCATCTCAAACACTGCAGCGGATACTGGATAGCATCATGTCGAGAAGACTCTGTGTTTGTGTTTCATATTGTGTAGGTAGCCAGCAGCCATATCACCCTGTAACCCAAGACTGGTTTCCCACTGAAGCTAAGCAAGGCTGAACCTGGTCAGTACCAGGATGGGAGACGACCTGGGAAAACCAGGTAGCTGCTGGAAGAGGTGTTAGTGAGGCCAGCTGGGGGTGCTAATGCCCCAGTATAGTGATGGGGACATTATACTGTCAAAGAGCACCGTCCTTCGGATGAGACATTAAACTGAGGTCCAGTCAGGACTTTCTAGTCACTCTGAGTGACACACAGAGTCACTCTGTAGTCGTCATAAATCCCAGGATGTCCTTCGGAAAAAAGAGTAGGGGTGTAACCCCCGGCATCCTGGCCAAATTTGCCCATTGGCCTCCTAATAATCCCCATTGGCTTCATCACTCTGTCTCCTCTCCACCGTAAACTGGTGTGTGGTGGGCGTTCTGTGGACATTTGTTTCCGAAATACGCACTGTACGCAGTAGACCAATCATAACAGACTGGGCCATCTGACCAATCAGAGCAGAGTAGGCTCACAGAAAGGAGGGATTTAGAGAGACTGATTCATCCATCGAGTCATTTGAGAATCATTGAACATTTGTGGTGATGTGCAATGTATATTATGAGAAAATTTAACTGTTTTGACCTTTTATGCATGTAAACTGTTGTTGGAAACCTCCAAAACTAAATTAGGAAACTTTAAAGTAGCATAATACGGGCACTTTAAAATGAACCAACAATGAATGCTTCTACAGGATTTATTCATCTTAGTTCATGTTAATCTCAACATTTTCAGATCCAAAGTTGTATCTGTTAATTCAGGTAATGCACTGTGAACTAACATGAACACAAAAATGTTTGTTCATGTTATGCATTAACAAATGAGATCTCATTGTAAAGTGTTACCAAAAATTCTATTTCCTAATAAAAAATAAAATGCCAAAATAATGGATTTTGCTTAGACTTTAATAACATTATTTAGGCTGCTTATAAAGAATCAAAATGCAATCCACTATTGTAATAAAATGTTATAAATTATATTTATTTATTTATAACATAATTATATAATCTTACAAATTAATGTGTGGTTTTGTGTAAATATTTATTTATTTTGTTAATTTATTTTATTGTTTGTTAAATGAATTATCATGTATAGGATGTGTTCCGTCGAGTTAATAACCTTCTAGCAAAGCGCTTCAGTTTACCTGTTCATTCTCTCAGCTCAAACAGCAATGATGTAATTTTATAAGTAATATCAAAGATGTTAACTATTACTGTAATATACATTTTTTTAAATATATTTTTTCAAAAACATTTATGTATTAACTAGCACTTTTATTGATCTTGTATTATTTTCATCAACAACATGGTTTATTTAAAATATTTTTTTCTGATTTATTGTCAGTGTGGAGGCGATTTAATTTTATCCATGGTATTTTGTTTCTTTATAAGTAGTAATATTGTCCAATGACTTGTTTGCATTATGTAAGTATTTTATTTTTGGTAACACTTTACAATAAGATCTCATTTGTTAATGCATTAACTAACATGAACTAACAGAAAGCAATAACCTTTGTTCATGTTAGTTCAGTGCATTAACTAATGTTAACAGACACAACTTTGGATCTTATTTTTGAGATTAATTAAATTTGAGATTAACATCAACTACGATTAATAAATCCTGTAGAAATATTGTTGGTTCATGTTAACTAATTGTTACGTCTTCCCCCTTAGTCTAGGGGTAAATGGGGAACAACGAACAATAAAGAAAGTGGAGAGACTGAGGATCTCCAGCTCTCCACACCCAGAGCAACGAATAATCATGAATGAACCCAAAAACAATAAGAAAAAAAAAAAAAACATTACCTCGGGAGGAGGGCCCAGACAAAAGAAAAACAAAAATACCTCTACCTAAAAGGGGTATAATTATATAACCTACGTAAAGAATAAAGAAAAAAAGGAAAAAACTACAGATAACGTCCCTCACTCCCTAACTAACCATTAAACAGGAGAAAAGATATGGGTATCCTCCACCCTACATTACCCATATAATCAATTACGAGTTTAACTGACATCAACCCATTTCAACAAAACAACGAACGCTCACTCATCTGGGTTTGGAGAATGGATCAGCCTCAAACGCTGCATGTCTCTCCCCTCCGTGCTTTCTCTGCAGCATTATATTGGACTCCTCAGGACACGCACCAATCAGTGCATAGACAGCGCCCAGATCAGTGAATGAACACAGGTGGTAGTCAGTCATTTACCTATCAGGCAAGAAAACACAGGAAAGGAGGAAGACAGAGAGAGAAACACTACAATAACACTCCTTGTAACAAAAATAAATACAAACTCGATTCCAAAAAAGCTGGGAAATTGTACAAATTGTGAATAAAAACAGAATGCAATGATCTGGAAGTTTCAAATTTCAATATTTTATTCAGAATACAACATAGGTGACATATCAAATGTTTAAACTGAGAAAATTTATAATTTTAAGGGAAAAATAAGTTGATTTTAAAATTTTATGACGTCAACACATCTCCAGAAAGTTGGGACAAGGCCATGTTTACCACTGTGTGGCATCCCCTCTTCTTTTTATAACAGTCCAAACGTCTGGGGACTGAAGAGACAAGTTGCTGAAGTTTAGGAATAGGAATGTTGCCCCATTCTTGTCTAATACAGGCTTCTAGTTGCTCAACTGTCTTAGGTCTTCTTTGTCGCATCTTCCTCTTTATGATGAGCCAAATGTTTTCTATGGGTGAAAGATCTGAACTGCAGGCTGGCCATTTCAGTACCCGGATCCTCCTTCTGTGCAGCCATGATGTTGTAATTGATGCAGTATGTGGTCTGGCATTGTCATGTTGGAAAATGCAAGGTCTTCCCTGAAAGAGACGACGTCTGGATGGGAGCATATGTTGTTCTAGAACTTGGATATACCTTTCAGCATTGATGGTGCCGTTCCAGATGTGTAAGCTGCCCATGCCACACGCACTCATGCAACCCCATACCATCAGAGATGCAGGCTTCAGAACTGAACTTAGGTTGTCCTTGTCCTCTTTAGTCCGGATGACATGATGTCCCAGTTTTCCAAAAAGAACTGTTTGAAGTTTGATTTGTCTGACCACAGAACAGTTTTCCACTTTGCCACAGTCCATTTTAAATGAGCCTTGGCCCAGAGAAAACGCCTGTGCTTCTGGATCATGTTTAGATATGGCTTCTTTTTTGACCTATAGAGTTTTAGCCGGCAACAGCGAATGGCACGGTGGATTGTGTTCACGACAGTGTTTTCTGGAAGTATTCCTGAGCCCATGCTGTGATTTCCATTACAGTAGCATTCCTGTATGTGATGCAGTGCCGTCTAAGGGCCCAAAGATCACGGGCATCCAGTATGGTTTTCCGGCCTTGACCCTTACGCACAGAGATTGTTCCAGATTCTCTGAATCTTTGGATGATATTATGCACTGTAGATGATGATAACTTCAAACTCTTTGCAATTTCTCTCTGAGAAACTCCTTTCTGATATTGCTCCACTATTTTTCGCTACAGCATTGGGGAAATTGGTGATCCTCTGCCCATCTTGACTTCTGAGAGACCCTCTGAGAGGCTCTTTTTATATCATGTTGCCAATTGACCTAATAAGTTGCAAACTGGTCCTCCAGCTGTTCCTTATATGTACATTTAACTTTTCTGGCCCCTTATTGCTACCTGTCCCAACTTTTTTTGGAATGTGTAGCTCTCATAAAATCCAAAATGAGCCAATATTTGGCATGACATTTCAAAATGTCTCACTTTCAACATTTGATATGTTATCTATATTCTATTGGGAATAAAATGTTTATGAGATTTGCAAATTATTGCATTCCTTTTTTATTCACAATTTGTACAGTGTCCCAACTTTTTTGGAATCGGGTTTGTATGAATATGTCCTTGGACGTAACATAATGCAAAATGAAACCTTATTATAAAGTGTTACCATTTTTTTTTTATAAAGAAAGTTGGCCATAGGAGTGTAAAATTAATTTTAAAAGTTATGGAATCTTACACTGGAGACTAGGCTACTGTATTGTGTATGTTTGATTTACGTTGAAGTGTTTGGGACATGACTTTTAATGATAACTTGTTTTTTCATATGTTTCTCGGCTGGATAAAGCAAAGCAACTTCTCACTAGTAACATTTTGACTGATGCGAATTGTAATCAAGTTACAATTGCGGTGACGTACAGGAGTTGTACATTTTTAAGCATGCACAAGTCCGTTATATTGATGCATAAACAAACTGTGCTATTAGTGCTTCGACAGCGCACATACGTTTTGTATTTATGTACGACACATTTCAGTACAGTCACTTTGTTTCCCCAAACATTCAGGATAGTTTTTTATCTGTCGTGTATATTGCTGTTTAGTAATTCTGAATGGATTTGTGTACTGTAGGCATACAGTCAGGTCAAGGCGTTTTTTGGGGGGCATCTCCATGTGGTCCTGTATTGCATGTGGTTGCAGTATCACAACTTGACATTATCTAAAATGTAAACAAGCTCTTTGCTGTTGCACTATACACGCACTGAATTCTGAAAGGTTTTGTTCTGTAATGTTTTTTTTTTTCCTGTGTGTGCTTTGGTGTGCGTACATAATATATGTGATTAATCATAATTCAAATATATTTGAATGTGTATGTAACAAAACGCATGAATAAAACAGCTCAGCAGCATCATATGGTTCATATTTTGGAGATCATTCATAAGGACCTTGACCTGTTTTAGCAGTAGCTCAAGGAGCATTTACTAACGTGTGCCTGGAGTGCGATGGAACCCTTTAACTGGTGACTTGATTTCTTTGTGCTGTAGAGACGCTTTGTTTCACTGTAAATGTGTGAGGGATTTTTTTTTTCTTTTATCTTTTTTTATCCTTTTTCTTTTTATCCTTTTATCCTTACCTCGCTGGTCTCTGATCATCGCCCTGTAAATGCAGCCTGTTACCTTCAGTGGTGTAATGATCACCTTGATCTATGGCAAGCGGAGAAAAGAGAGCGTCTCCCACACTCCGTACTCAGATATAACTGATACAAGGGAAGCCAATGTTAGGAATGAATGTGAGATCTCTCCTTTTATCATGCTAACAAATGTCAATATGCATGTCTCTTCAGGCACTTATTTCCAGCGTGTGATCCCAGATGATGGACTCGCAGCTCAAAACCCCTCGGAGGTGAAGCGCGTTATCTTCTGTACAGGAAAAATCTATTACGAGCTCACACGTGAACGCAAAGCACGCAACATGGAGAACTCTGTGGCTATCACTCGCATTGAGCAGGTACCACCGTCTTCAGTAGAAAATCAACAATCCTTGCATTCTTTCAATAAAGGCCTATATAATATATTTATTTATTTATTTATTTATTAATTAGTAAAATGGTGGTCTGATTCACGCTTTCTCTCCTCCCCAGCTCTCTCCTTTCCCGTTTGACCTGGTGAAGGCTGAGACTGAGAAATATCCCAATGCTGACCTGGTCTGGTGTCAAGAGGAGCATAAGAACCAGGGATATTATGACTATGTCAAGCCCCGCATGCGCACCACCATCCATCGTGCCAAGCCTGTCTGGTAAACTCTCATCTTCTCATATAGCTGTGCCACTCCAGGTGCTCTATATTCTCACAAATCCTCACACTGTCTTTCTGTGCACAGGTATGCCGGCCGTGAGCCTGCCGCTGCCCCTGCCACTGGCAACAAGAACACCCATCTTCTGGAGCTGAAGCGTTTCCTCGACACTGCCTTTAACCTGGACGCCTTCAAAGACCACATCTAAATCTGTCCTCCAATCTACAAAGAAAACAATAATTCACAAACCCCCCCATTCATTCCGGCAACCAAATACACTACACCAAACCATTTTATTCATCCCATAAATCATAGTAATACATTTTATCTCGTGTTCAGTATATCATGTATCCACAATTTTCAGTTCCTGTTGTTCATTTTAAGTCTGTCTCTGTTGTTGCCAGTTCAACAACACCAAATTATAATAAACTACAGAAAATACAAAATCTCTTGCTTGAGCAAATAAAGAAACATTAATGGACCTAATGTATTTTCAACCAAAGCACAATTCCAATCCTTTTAAGAACTTCCCTGTATAGTAATCTGCTTCTTTTGTCTCCAAACTCACTTAGCCATTTTCCTAAGCTTTCTTGTAGGTTTGTCATGAATTCTGTATGCTACTTGCATCCCACCTCTCAATTGCTATATGGCTTTAATTTGCATGTTTGTGTTTGTGTTTTTTTTTTTTTTTTCATTAGAATAAGGGAGAATTTTGGCACATACATTTGTCGTTTCATTAGTGGACAAGACTGGTAAAAGTAAGTGGTAAAAATGACACGTTATCTGTTCCTTTGTACTGTTTTCTGGTAAGAAGAAAAAAACAGTTGGTTCTCAAGTGGATGTTGCAGTTCTATGATTGTATTTAAAAATGACTTTGTATTCAGAGGAAGAAAGGCTTGATGTCAAAGTCAGGACAGTGTGGAAATTCTTTTATGCACCTTTACATGTACAGTATGTGCCTCTGTTCTCATCTAGTATCATCTATAGATTAATTTTTTATTCTGCACACTTGGCTAATTATTGATGCAGCCTGGTGCAGATAAAAATCCCTTCATAACCATTCTAGCCATCTGATAACTTGTGCCATTCAGCCCAACCCAGCAACAGGAACATTTAAAATTGCAAGCAAGACAGAATTACACCTGTTTGTGGTCACTATTTTAAATGGAAACCTTTTTGGCTTTTTCGAAGAGAACGCAAATAATTGTATTTATTTTGATTTTTGAGGAATCAGATTCTTGTAACGGTTTAGCTTCATACAATAAACTCATAATCTTCTCAGATATCTGAAAGTGTTTATTCCTAGGTTTTTTTTTTTTTTTTTTGGGGGTTATGTTATGCATAATAGAATGTTTTTGTGGGGGTTTTTTAAGCATGACAACCTATGCTAAGAGTCCAGCTCAGTGGTTCTCAACTAGGGGGCAAGAACCCACTGGGGGGGCCTCAGCCTTTTTTATATTGTGTTGGGGACCTTAAAGTCAAAAAGGCTCTAGATCCATGGTTTCACCAAACAAGATTGTTATATATTAATATTAACTCAAATCAATGATGAAGCTCTCGCTCTCACTCTTTCTCTAATATATAGTGTGTGCTTAAAATAAACTCAGTTCCTGGAGGGCCACAGCCCTTCAGAGTTAAGTTTCAACCCTAACTAAATGCACCCTGATCCATCTAATCAAGTCATTCATGTTTATTTGAAAACAACAAGTGTGCGTGTTGGAGCAGGGTTGGAACTAAACACTTGGAGGGCTGAGTTTTTGCGCCCTTGTTTTAAACTATCACCAAGCCAAATTTGCATAAAACTGCTGTCATCGGAATAAGCAAAACATGCTTTGCAAGAGAAGCTGATGTACTAAGCACGTGCTGCACTATGCCGCGTTAACCCCACTCTACTTCACCTACAGCACGCTTGTTTTTGAATGTTGCCAGTAAAGTTTACTGACAGAATTATTATTTCTCACACTAAGAGTATAAAATAAGGAACAGACTTTGTGGTTCCAGCGCCTGCTTTGGGAAAAACTGCAGAAATGTCATACTGGAGTGCGCATTGAATGAATAGGCCGCTGCTTCTTTTGTTTAACCCGGATTCCATGAATGCAACTTTATTTTGCTTAGTCCAAACTTCAGCTTCACGCCCCCTGGAAACTCAAACAATTGCAACAAAAAGTTAAGCGTTTGTGTGAGACTGAAGGTAGTAAATTTCCGCTTGAATCGCATCCTGCAATTTCTGTGGAAAGACCTTCTGGAAAGTTCGCCGGGGTGTGTGGGGGAGATGGGAGGGGCCCGTCAAAGGGGCCCAGCGGTGATTCCATACAGTAGCCGCTAGACCCATTTTAAATGCGGGTGGCTTTTATTTTTTCTCATCCAGTTGTACATTTGAGTTAGACTAATTGGAAGAGGGATATTTAAAGAACGCAGTGTTTCACACTCCATTACGTTCGCTAGTACATTTTTTTTTTGAGTGGCCATTTTTGTTTTAATCTTGTAAAACTTGGAAATGTCAGACGCGCATGGTCAGGATTTGTTATGAGCACTCAAAGAGCGTACTGTCACTATATCTTGTGCGAACAAAACTATGTATAATGTGCTGCACTGCCTTCAATGCCCATATAAATTTGTCTTCCGCATTGTCGCGGTTTAACTGGAGGTGTCTCTCAGGCTGCAGTGCGGTCGCACAAGGTTTCTAGTTTGTTGCATTGACTGTATATAGTCGCGCCTTATTGCAGCTGCATTCATTTTAAATGTTATTTTTTGTGACGTTTTCTTTTAACAGCTGAGAGCAGATGTTGTCCCCAGGACTGCAGGCATTTATAGCTTTTATTTATTTATTATTAGGGCCCAAGCCCTGAAAGGGCGAAGGCCCTATTGTTCTTCTAAGGATTATTATTATTATTATTATTATTATTATTATTCTTTCGCCTTTTTGGCCTTTTTGGGGCCCTTAACATGCTCGAAAACTCTTGAAACTTTGCACACTCGTCGGAATGCGCGGCCAACAGGGTTCGGGCTGGGTTTAGTACCCGGGCGTGGCAGGGGGGCTCGACAGCGCCCCCTTGAAAAAAAAAAAAAAGAAAACATAACGCTTAAAATAAATCAAAAACGCTTGCATGTATTAGTATGAAACTCGGTACACATATAGAGCTCATCGGGCCGAACAACTTTCACGCTCTAAGTTATGCGTCAGCCCAACAGGAAGTGAGCTATTATGGGTCGTTTTAAAACGCATACTGTGGAATTTGAAATACTCCTCCTAGGCGATTAACCCGACAGCACCAAACTCGGTCAGCATGAAGTCAAGGCATTGAGGATGCTAAATTGCGAGCGGATTTTTGATATCTCGAACGGTTTGGCCGTGGCAGGAGACGAATTTATGGCGAGAAATGGGAAACAGGAAGTGTGTTATAACTTCTGCATACATTGTCCGATTTGGATGAAACTTCAGATGTGTGTTCGTTGTAAGAGGCCGATCACATGGATATGACTTTTGTGAGTCAAAGTTATAGCGCCACCAACTGGCAGCAGGAAGTGCTTGTTTTATCAAAAATGCTTTGAATCACCATCTTATTTTCACCCGATTTACTTCAAACTTCAAAATATGGCAGATATAGACATATGAATGGATTCCTGATATTTTAAATACTGTTGCCATGGCAACGTGTCAAAGTTTAATAATCTTTTAGGGTGTTTTTGAGACTCTTAGCATGCTTGAAATGGCATGAAACTCAACACACACATCATTGATGCCTTCCAGTATATATGGCCAAAGTCTTAGAAACGGGCGTGGTGGAGGGGCTCAGTTGCTAAAGCATGCCTCTCTGTCTTTGCATTCTCTTTCTCGCTGTGTGTGTGTTCTATACAAGATACATGGGCTTTACAGAAGGTCATGTGCTGTGTTTGCAAAGATCACATATGATGCATGTCTTTAAATGAATTATTTACTGATAGAATTCAAATTTATTAAAGTAAATTTCACATGATTTTATAAAAGTGGCTGTTTATAATAAACTTCCATAAAATTTAGACACGCATCTTACTCTTACCTGACACTGATATTAAAATCGACGTTGAGGTTTCTGTGATTTGCCTCCATTTATTATTTTGTAATTAACAGTTTTTATTGGATAACACCCATATTTAAATGAAAGCACGCTTTTTGGTGCATGAGATTAGTGAACAAACAGTAGCTAAGGTAGGTCAAAAACACATGAAGAGAAATGTTAGGATAATACAACATCAGCATTCGGACGGTATTCTGCACTCATTTGAACATGACCTATGACATCATCTGACATGAAATTCATCTAAATTGAATTGATCTCATAGATGTTGTGGTTTGTGGTCATAGCACCACCGACTGCTGCAGTTAATGAGATTAATTCAAATGAATTTGACAGTCATTTTATTAAAACATTTTCACTACAAAAAATAAATAAATAAACAACTTGCCTAATGTACTTTACGTAATGATGATTGATCTTAAGATATTTTAACGTATAATATGTGTTGTGCGTACCCTGTTTACACGCGTACACAACAATAGAGTTTAGATGCGTTTCATTTCATAGGCTATCACAAATAACTATCACTTTAGTGTGAAAAAAAGTTTTTAGAAAAACTATACAAATGCCTTGAATTAAATACTGGCCTTCTGGATTTAGGAATATTTGAGCTGCAAAAGATAACTTTGTGCATATTTGAAAGTGACCTATTATATCCTATGACAATAAAATTAATCTATATTTCAATGACATCATGGGTGTGGCTTGTGGTCATAGTGGCACCAGCAGCTGCTATTTTTCAAAAAATGTTCTCCTCTTTAAATGCATATTGCCTGTCGTGCACAGTTTCCCCGAAGCCACCGGGGTGGTGGTGCCACCGGCTTGGGCCCGTCATCGCTGCTCGCAGCTTTAATTATTATTATTACTACTCTTTCTTTTAAATACCCATCACCAGTTTTTTTTTTTTTTTGGGGGGGGGATCATGTCCCCTTAGGCACTATTGTGACCCATGTCTGAGTGAAATGTCTTGAACAAGGGGGAAAAAAATGTAGGGATCATGTTGTCATTTACTAATTGCTCTCTGTGTGTGTGTGTGTGTGTGTGTGTGTGTGTGTGTGTGTGTGTGTGTGTGTGTGTGTGTGTGTGTGTGTGTGTGTGTGTGTGTGTGTGTGTGAGACAGGTTGCTGTAGGGGAAGGGAACTATCCCACTGGTGCACACATGCCATTGATAAGATGTTGTTGGGAGGAATTAATGTTTTTGATTAAAGAACACAAGGGCACATGAATTAATAAGTACATTCCTGGATAAATCGGTTATAAATGCTGCAATGTTCCATAAGAATAGGCTATTTTGATTTCATGACTTTATGTAATCTCATCCTTTAAATGTAGTGTCATTCAGGATAGAGCCGGCCCAAGGCATAAATGAACTAAACTTAGGGCCCCCTTGGCCACCGGGGGCCCCCAACAGCACATTAAGTGACTTTTTGCTGTATGTTATTTTATGACGATTGAAATCGCGAATCGCTTAAATTACTTAAACTGCAAAAAGTTTTCTAATGCACGGATTGATTCTGACAACACTGCACGAGCTTGCCATCGGCCGGACACTATTCGCTTGTTAGCCAGGATTCAAAGTTCAAAGTGGCGCTAAAACGTAACATTACTCGTCAGTTGCCGGTAACCTTTTTATGAATAGCTGGATTTGAGAATTTGGTTTAGTGCGAATATCTTGTCTGACGTACAGCATATGTTCCAGTTTCTCAGTAAATGTTTTTCTGCAAGTGCTATATCGTCCCCTTGGAATAAGTTTATACATTTTGGAAGTTTTTATTTAGAAAATAAAAAGGTTCTTGCTACACAGTCGAATGGAATGCAAAAAATAACATTTTATTTCAGCCAAAATAAAAGCAATGTTTGAAAGAAATCAACATTTCTTGTTTTTAAAATAAGTCTCTTCTGCTCACCAAGGTTGCATTTATTTGATCAAAAATACTGTAAGAACAGTAATATTGTGAAATCAGCTGTTCTCTATGAGACTATATAGTAAAGTGTCACTTATTCATGTGATCAAAGCTGAATTTATCATCATTACTCCAGTCTTCAGTTAATTTATGACATTTATGATCCTTCACAAGATCATTCTCATATGAGGATTTGATGATCAACACACATTTATGATTATTATCAGTTGCCTACAATGTTTTTAGGATTTTTTGAAAGCTTTCTATTGAAGAGAAATGCTGTTCTTTTGAACCTTCTATTCATCAAAGAATCCTGGGAAAGTGAGCATATTCAGCATGAGACTACTAAAAAAAACATTCATATCCCAGTCTGAACTGTAGTACTGTAAGGCTTTGAATATTAACACCTGAGCACTCTTGTGGGTTTGCTACTGTTACAATTAAAAAACGTATAAGGGTAAAAACATGACAGCCAGACATGATGTAAGCAACACAGCTATAACTACTAACATTGATACTGGGTGTGCAAATTATCAAGAATTGACAATAGTCAATCGTATTGGTGGCATCGAGGGGCCCCAAATAAAATTCTGCTTAGGGCCCCATACGGGCTTGAGCCGGCCCTGATTCAGCATGATGTTATGCTTCTCTTTATAATTAAAGATGACAGCTGGCAAATGTGTAACCTTAGCTGTGTGAACATTGTGTCAAATTAAAGTGACCTCATTGAACATGACCCTGCTTGGCCCTATCAAGGCAAATAGTGACCTCATTGAACATGACCCTGCTTGACCCTATCAAGGCAAATGCATGTTTGTCATTGTGTTGGATTGTTCAAGATTAACTTAAGGTTTAAAATCTTAATTGCTTTGGCCAGGTTTTATTAACTCAATCAAGGGAGTTCTGAACATGGTTAAAAACACACATTAATAAACATTCTTTGTACATGTGTAAATGCATTTATTCCACCTCTGACCAACAATAAACAATCTGTATAAAGACATCTTCAGAAGCACTGAAAAGATAGGGGAGACGTGCAGTACTGATAGACTTGCTGGAGGAGTGCTTGGAAACGCCTGACGAAGACAAAGCTCAGCAAATTTATTCAGCCGACAGAGGAGGCGACTCAAACTTTTGTACAGATTAAAGGTGCAGGAAAAGAAAACCAAAGCCATGCGCACTGTCCTCGGCGTGTTTGCGGTTTCCTCTATTTTTTCGACCTCTACACATTTTCGAAGCAAATGAATTACAGCAGTAACAGTTGGACTTAATTTTAGAATGGCCTCGTAATGATTACTTCAGAAATACTTTGAACATACGGTAATTTCCCATTCCGAACACGCCTAAACTGAGTAATATTTAACGCTCCGTTCCGTAGTTGTCTGCGCTTAACCAGTCCTTTTAGGTTCTCCGATCAAGGTGACACACTCCCTGTCCACGAGGGCTATCAGGTTGCGCGCGGCAGGACAGGCTCTTCTCGCAGTCGCAGCGGTCCAATCTTCGGCGGAATTTGGCGCGTCCCCGCAACAGGCAGACCTCGCCCAGAGCGGGCACGCGCTGACATCTCCTGCCAGTCAAGTACAACGCGCAGCACAGACCCTCTTCACAGTCGCGCGAGCGCACGCACGGGGACATCTCGGGCACTGCAGGAAAAACATTTTTTTTTTAATTAGAGGCAGTCAAACCTAGAAGAATGTAACCACCTCTATTCTTTTTTTTTTATTTATTTGTATGCTTTGTTGAACAAAAAAAAAGCATACCGCAATACAACATACATTTTAGAGCCAGGGGACCATGGAAGTGGAAAAAAGACATTAACAAAAACACAAGAAATTCTGAAGACAGAACACGGGTGTGCAGTTTTTATAGATTTTATATTAGTAGGCTACTAGTTTGAAGTAGAAACTACTAGTAGAAACATAATTCTCAAATTCTTTAAAAACTACTGCGATTTCTGGTTAGAAAATGTGGGGCAGTGTTTCCAAGCGCAAAGAGCAGTTAACATCACTGTCTTCTTAAACTTACAAAGAAAATGTTTAACCGGGCAAAATTAGTTTATTATCCTAAAATAAATGTTGTTTACCTTATTTGCAACAATAGCGTATATAATTAACGTATATATTAACCTAATAATCAAACATTTTGACGTCACATACGTTTCTGCACAGAGTGTTGAAATAGGCTAGAGAAATAACACTTGTGACAGCCCAAGACCCTGTACATTTAATCAATCCTTGATTTAATATAATTTATAACCAGCCACAGCGTTGTCCTAGTTTATCATTGCTCTTTTAGGAACTGTTAATTTAACAGTTTGATAATTGTACTGTAGATATATCCTGTTGTTGACGGCAAAATTCACCTGTGAAGAGTTTTTACAGCAATATTATGTCTGTCCTGAACTTGCAAGAACGGGGAAAATTACTACTAGTGATTATAACCTGACCAAAAGTATGATGATCAAAAACATGACTCTAAGTTGTCAACAACAACAAAAATACAAGTTTAAATAAATCTCTCCCCTCACCTTTTTGACTTCCTCGCACATCCAACTCAATCTTTGTCTTGGCAGTATTGTGCTGTTTTTTCTTGGAGCCTTTGCATTCAGTTGCCTTGTGAAAGACAAGTAATTTTTAATCAGCCTTTAATTATTTGACAGAATGTCCAATTATTTAACTTGAATATGAAAAATGAAAATTGGGATTGTAAGTTTGATATTAATGATATTAAGCTATGAGGCAATAAAGAGCTAAATCATATGTGAAGGAATATCTTACTTGTGCAGCGGTGCAGTCTTGCCCAGGAGGTAAAGCTTCTCTGATAGCTTGGAGACCTGAGGTTCTTCTAACAGAATTATGTGTATTTGCATCCGTGTCACTTTGTAAATGCAATACTGACTGGAAGAGAACGTTGAGCTCATGTCAAACCATGTTAAATGTGTGTGAAAAAGTTTTAAAAGTGCACACAAATAATGACAATAAGCGTAGTTAAGAAATCTTCTTTTATGACACTAATAGCTTTGTGTGTTCATTAGTTGTGTGACATTGTTCCATCATAAAGGCATATAAAAAAAAAAAAAAAAAAAAATGTTTAAGGGTTTAAGAATGTATATTCTTACCTCTTGAGAGTTTGTCATTTCTCTGGAGGAGCGGATAATGTTGGAATCCAGGCACTGTACTGCAGAAATAACAGACAGCCAAAACATAACAATAATTGTCTGCATTGTTGTATCAAAACGGTCCTGACCACAATGAGGCTGTGTGCAAGAGCAAGACGTTGAGCTCTAGTGTGGAAGAGCAACTTGTCCCGTGTTTTAATGGACCTACGGCAATTACCCAAATTAAATGTTGAGGGGAAAAAAAGAAGAAAAGAAAGAAAGGGCCTTTCATTAGTGGTTACTTTCTGAGTGTTTCCATGTTTATAGTCTCAGCTCATGTAGGAAGTGTGTAGTGCATTGCAGTGGCAATTAAGGCAAATTATGGCCCATACGCATAACAAACATGAAAGCTTGGATGTAGCTTTCATGGCACGTGAATCCACATAGACCCTTTACACATGTAACACCTTTGAAACTTGTTATGATGAAAAATATGACATCCTTTAAATGACAGCCATCATTTAACCGCATCAGTAGACTCGGATGTAAGTTGCTTCCTGGAACGGAACAGGTGATTATCTACACCTTGAATGCTGGCTTAGGGGGGGAAACTCAAAATCCACATTTCTCACCGGACTAGGATGTAGATAATAACAGTGACACTACCAATCTGAATATGTTTAGTCACTAAATAAAAATGTCTTGTTCAGCTAAAACATTCTTGTCATGTCAACTACAGATTTATGAACAAATTATCAGTTAGGAACAAGTTGCTTTAATTTGTCATAACCTAATTCTTACATAACTCATCTTTGTGTTTGTCTGTCTGTCTGTCTCTCTGGTGACTTGAAACAAAACATGACAAAATTAATGAAATATACTAAATAGAACTTTTTTAAAACATTATTTATCATGAATAACAAATATGACAAATATGATCAACCTTTAAAATAGAATATGTTTGATTTGTATATCTTACTTTTTTTTTTTTTTTTTTTTTTTTTTTTTTTTACTGCTATCAAGCCTTACATTAGACAGTTTTTCAAAAATGCTTACAGTTTTTAAAACTATGGCTCAATTTATCAAAACTCTACACACAAGATGCAAAACATCAGACATCTCTTGCAAAAGCAAACACTTCAATCAAAACTATATTAACTCTTCCAAAAATGATGTTTTTATGTAGTAACTCTACACATAAACATAAAATGATTAGTCATATACACGTCAAACTACACACAGATGTGAAAAATGTAAAACACTAATCTCTTGTGTCTTTTACTTGTTCAGTGCAGTGTAAAAGACAGGAGTTTGTCACATGTATATGTATGTGCACAAATACACTGTATGTACAGTATGTATGCACAACTGATGAATTTTACACAGTTAGTGTTAGATACCACAGCACACACCTTCAGGGGTCTAGTGGAGTCTGACACAGCAGGTCCTTTAAGTCAATGCTTCAGCTTGTGAAGTGCGGCCTCCGACTTGTTTGTTCAGCACATCCCACAGATGCTCAATTGGATTGAGATCTGGAGAATTTGGTGGCCAAGTTAACACCTCAAACTCATTGTGCGCCTCAAACCATTCCTGAACCATTTTTGCTTTGTGGCAGGGCGCATTATCCTGCTGAAAGAGGCCACAGCCACCAGGGAATACCATTTCCATGAAAGGGTGTACATACATAGTACATGGTACGTGTCAAATTATCATCCACATGGATGGCAGGACCCAAGGTTTCCCAGCAGAACATTGCCCAAAACATCACACTGCCTCTGCCGGCTTGCCTTCTCCCCATACTGCATCCTGGTGCCATGTGTTCCCCAGGTAAGCGACGCACACGCACCCAGCCATCCACGTGATGTAAAAGAAAACGTGATTCATCAGACCAGGCCTCCTTCTTCCATTGCTCCGTGGTCCAGTTCTGATGCTCACGTGCCCACTGTTGCAACTGCGATGCACTGTGTATTCTGACACCTTTCTATGAGAACCAGCATTAACTTCTTTAGCAATATGAGCTACAATAGCTCGTCTGTTTGATCGGACCACACAGACCACACCAGCCTTCTCTCCCCACGTGCATCGCCAGTTCACCACTGTTCCTTCCTTTGAAACTTTTGATACTGACCACTGCAGACCAGGAACACCCCACAAGAGCTGCAGTTTTGGAGATGCTCTGATCCAGTCGTCTAGCCATCACAGTTTGCTGCCCAAACAGTCCCATTTTTGCTGCCCAAACATTCCCAGATCCGTCGAGGCATGGACTCCACTAGACCCCTGAAGGTGTGCTGTGGTATCTGGCACCAAGATGTTAGCAGCAGATCCTTTAAGTCCTGTAAGTTGCGAGGTGGAGCCTCCATGGATCGGACTTGTTTGTTCAGCACAAACAAGCTGCTCGAATTGGATTGAGATCTTGGAAATTTGGAGGTTAAGACACACCTCAAACTCGTGGCTCCTCAAACCATTCCTGAACCATGGCACTAATGTTAACCAAGGATAATTCCTGCTGAAAGAGGCCACAGCCACCAGGGAATACCATTTCCATGAAAGGTCCCCACGTGTATGAATGAGCCTTGGCTGCCCATGACCCTGTCGCCGGTTCACCACTGTTCCTTCATTGGACCACTTTAGATAGATACTGACCACTGCTGACCAGGAAATCTCCACAAGATCTGCAGTTTTGGAGATGCTCTGACCCAGTAGTCTAGCCATCACAATTTGGCCCTTGTCAAAATCACTCAAATCCTTACGCTTGCCTATTTTTCCTGCTTCTAACACATCAACTTTGAGGACAAAATATTCACTTGCTGCCTAATATATCCCATCCACTAACAGGTGCAATGATGAAGAGATAATCAGTGTTATTCACTTCACCTGTCTATAAATAAAATAAAATATACATGCATACATATGTAAACACATATCTTTTCTTTATTAGTTATATTTAATCTTTCTTTCTTTCTTTCTTTCTTTCTTTCTTTCTTTCTTTCTTTCTTTCTTTCTTTCTTTCTTTCTCAAAACACTGATTTTTTTTTATTTTTTATTTCTAAGTGATCTTATCTTTACTTCTAAGTGATCTGATTTATGTACGTGTTTTCACACACGATCATTGGGTGTAGGTAATCAGTAAATTTCGCTCAGTGGCCCAAAGTTCCACTTTTAGTGACTAAGCAATTTGAAAAAACTGTAAACCAACAATATAGTTTCCTTTCAATATATCAACTGATTCCAGACAGAACTGGCTGAATGATAAATGTTGTCTGAATGTGTGTATTGGGGTTTGTATGTTATGGGGACCAAATGTCAATTTTGACCTTGTGGTGTTGGATTTTTTTTTTCCCCGTGAGGAACAGCTTGTAAATAATACAAAATAATGTTTTTAAAATTTAAAAATGCAGGAAGTTTTCTGTAATGGGTTGGTTTAGGGGTAAATTTATAATGGGATAGAATATACAGTTTCTACAGTATAAAAACCATTACATCTATGGAGAGTCCCCACAAAGATAGTAAACCTGTGTGTGTGTGTGTGTGTGTGTGTGTGTGTGTGTGTGTGTGTGTGTGCGTGCGTGCGTGCGTGCGTGCGTGCGTGTGTGTGTGTGTGTGCGTGTGTGTGTGTGTGCGCGTGCGCGCGTGCGTGCGTGTGTGCGTGTGTGTGTGCGTGTGTGTGTGCGTGTGTGTGTGTGTGCGCGCATGTGTGCTGAACATAGGGCAGGTGCTGGAAAATCACCCATCCATCAAACCCTCAGGCTGATTTACAAAAGCAAGCCATGTTCAGATAGACAGAGCAGCAGCAGACTTCAAGTCCTTTAGCATAAGCACATTCTTCACACTTATATTCATGTCAGTTTTAGTTATTTTAGTATCATTAATATACCATCTATTATAGTTTTTGTTAATATTTTGAATTTTTATTTGTATTTTTCTGTTATTTTTAATTTTGTTGTTTTTGTCATATTATTTAAAATAATAATAATAATTATAATAATTATATATATGTGTGTGTGTGTGTGTGTGTGTGTGTGTGTGTGTGTGTGTGTGTGTGTGTGTGTGTGTGTGTGTGTGTGTGTGTGTGTGTGTGTGTTTTAGTTTATTTAGTTTTAGTTTATTTGGTTATTTTAGTACTTTAACTAAACAAAAATGAGAAATGGTGCCTTGGCAACTAGCTGAAAAAAGTTATATTTAATTTAATTTCAGTAAATGTTACTTTTATTTCAAGTCATGAAAATTACAATTTGTATGGTTTTAGTTATATTAATAACCCTGATTGTGTGTGTGAGATCTTGTTTAACCTACATTGTAAGGACCAAATGTCCCACAAAAACAGTACAACCTGAGTCTATAAAGCTACAGCTTATAAAACATACTAATGGTTTTTGAAAATGCTGAAAGATTTCTGTGATGGAAAGGCTTAGGGGTAGAATTATAGGCTTTGGGGTAGAATTACAGAATAGAATGCACAGTTTGTACAGTATACAAATCATTATGTCTATGGAAAGTCTACATAATGATATAAAAACAAGTTTGTTTGTGTGTGTGTATAATGTGTGTGTGTATGTGTGTGTTGAGATATTTGAAGTACCAGAGATGGCATAAGGCAAAGGTGAAATCTGTTGAGTCATTTAACATTTTCCATAGATGTTCAGTGGCTGAATAGATTAACATTACACAGGAAATTAAACTGACACAGGTTACAATGGATCTGTAACAGGAAATGCATTGTCACTCTATTACATATACAGACTTTTGATATTATTGTGATGACCTTTGTGTGGCAAATAATGAACCTTAACTTAAATAATAATATGTTGGTTTCATATTCCAACAATTAGGTCACTGTTGTAAACCTGACTGTGCAGTATTCACAAGTGAAAAGTAGCAGCGGCTGCTGATTGTGTGTGTTGAGGCTGGATGAGAGATCACAGATAAAGGCTTATTGTGATGAAAAGAAGCCTGCAGGTCATTCACCTACCCAATAAAGAGTAGCAGATGCACACAATTACTCTTTATGACGCAGTGTTGTTTGTGTGTGCGTGTACATGTACATGTCTGTATATTTCCCTCAACAAATCACATACGGCAGTGGACACAGCCACCTCCCTTCCTTTAGCAACACCCACAAATCCAACAACTGACCCCTGCATCACGCACACCTGCACTGAATACACTCCTGCGCTGAAGAGGAGAATGCATCCAAAGGTAAAACTAATTTTAAAAGTAATGATTAAGATATTTAATTTATATATAAGGCAGTGATCAGAGACAGATTATGGATTACATGTTTTATAATGTTTATAATTGTGTTTTATGATGGATCTTCATGTCTCATATTGGTTACGTTTTGTTTTATAATGTCAGAAAACGTTTGTGTTTTATTATGGATTGTCTTTCTTTTCAGCCTCAGTATCAAAAAACATGATTGGTAGTTATCAAAATACTAATAGATAAGATAATAATAAGACAGATGGTCAAGTTAAAACACACAGAAACCCCTCTCTTTAAGAAGTGTTGAAAGTTTGAGAACACAAAATGGTACTAATGTGGAATGGTAATGTGGCAAGAATTGAATTGACACTTGTGGATCTGCTCTTTGTTGTATGCACTTATGCCTGTGAACAGGAACAGAGTGAAAGTCTTATGTTCACCTTATGTTGACCAAAACTTCAGCAAAAACAGTAATATTGTAAATGATTAGTGTTGCAATTTAAAATACCCTTTTATTTATTTTATGTATTTTATAATGTCATTTATTCTTGTAATGACAAAGCTGAATTTTCAGCATCATTACTCCAGTTTTCACTGTCAAATAATATTTCATAAATCATTTTAAGATGCTGATTTGCTGCTCAATAAATATTTATTATTATTATTATAAATTTTGAACAGTTGTGCTGCTTAACATTTTTGCGGAAACTAATTTTTGTTTAGGATTCTTTGATGAATAGAAAGTTCAAAAGAACAGCATTTATTTGATATATATGTCTTTGCAGTCACTTTTGATCAGTTTATTGTCTACTTGCTGAATAAATGTATTAAATTACTTAAATTAAAATTAAAGTTTTTAAAAAAACGTACTGACCGTTTTTTTTGAAGAGTAGTGTAATTAATACAATGTTAGCATTAGCATTCATCACAGCATATGACATATAATACATTATCTTTGAGTTATGTACACAAGACAAGAAAATTATAATCAGTCACAAATTACTGCCCATTTTTCCAAGGGCAAAAGTGATAAGACATTGACAGTCAACGGAGCGTTTTGAAACAGTGAGGCTGTTCCTCATGTTGCCCTACAGCGGTAATCATATTGTTGAAACTCAATCACACAGCACGTAATTCCTGCCCTGCTGAAAGAACCTATCTAAACCTCTCCTCAAGACATCCCAGAAGACTGTATAGAGACTTGATCACAGTTACAATGACTCTATTTTGAATCCCTGTTGAATGTTAGAAGGATGTGAATTCAAGTCAAGTTAAGCCACCTTTATTTATAATAGCGAATTATACAGAATTGGATTCGGCTGAGTCAAGTATAGTATAGTTCTCAAACTTTTTAGGCTATTTCTGAACATCCAAGTACCTCCTAGTGTGTAATCTTGTAATGAATTTTTTTATTTTTTTATTTTTTTTTATTTAAGTGTACAGTTAAGGACTGTGAGCAATATGTCACTTGTCATTTTGTAATTCATATATGTTCATCATCCTCAACTTTTTTTAAAAATTTGAAAAATCTTAACGACCCCAAACTTGTTACACTTTAGGGAAATGAAAAACATTTTCATTAATGGTGGTCTTTATAGATGTGTTGTACCTGAATCATTTGAAATGTAGCCTACAAATATTCCATGTTGTCTCTCAATTAATATGAGGTTTGTATAATTGCTAGTATAATAATTAACAATTGTGAAAATACGTGCTGTTGTCCCCATTTGACCCATAATTGTGTGTCCAGTGACAGAGGTCAATTATGGCTATGCTGAATCCTATGGACTGGATCAGCGAGAGCAGGGGCTCTCCTCGTCTGGTGCTTGTAGTTGTGTGTGTGGCCCTGCTATTGGATAACATGCTACTAACAGTTGTTGGTAAGTAAACAGCCATACTAAACAAATGATAGATGCTGGATCATGGATGAAGGGATTTGCTGCCATTTAGACACATTAAATGTAGCCTATATATTTGATGTACCTGTTTGTGTAGCTAATCTTTCTGATTACAAGAAGGTGTCCACATACTTTTAACCATGTACATCATTGGTTTTCCTTTGAGTTTATTCCTGTATGCTGGACAAGCGACCCTGCTCTCAACAAGCCCATGACATTTACCTGCTTGCATCGGCTTGACCTCTGCCGAAAACAGACCGCAGCAGGCATAGGGGAAGGGCTATTTGCAAACAGTACCAGCTCTTCCTCTTCCTATCCTCACGTCACCTCTCATTCTCCCCAGTTCCCATCATCCCAACCTTCCTATATGCCATGGAGCACCAGACAGAGCGCCTGTCTGCCACCCCCTCTGAGGCTCAGCCCACCTCCATCCTCTCTCTGTACGACAACACCACCTACACCATCATAGTCACCACTGCCAACCTCACCATCTCCAGTGAACTGAGCACTAATGGAAGTTCAGGGGTCAACAGAAGTTCTGCTGACCGACATGGGTGTAAAGAAGACAGTGAGTTTTTGGAAGAGGAGAATGTGAGGGTTGGGCTGCTGTTTGCTTCCAAAGCCCTTGTGCAACTCATGGTCAACCCATTTGTAGGCCCACTCACTAACAGGTACATACATGACATGCTTATCAGATCATCTAAAGTTGCTGTTAATTATCTGAAGTTATGATAATAGAGGACTGAATGAATGAATTAAACTGACACTTGCCTTTTTATAGGATTGGATATCACATACCAATGTTTGCTGGGTTTATCATCATGTTTGTCTCCACAATAAGTAAGTCATATGATGTAATAAATTATGACAGGTGGTGCAATGGTTCTCAGGCCCAGGATCATGAACAGACAGAACTGGGCTAATATGGTCATACTTTCTGGTTCTAGTAAGAATTCTAGCTGCTGCATTTTGCACCAGCTGGAGTTTGTTTATTAAGCGAGCAGGGCAACCCTGAAGAGTGAACCTGCTACTGTGAACCTAGCTACCATTGCCTTGTAAAGCAGGATGAGTGTATGCTGGACAAGCAACTCTGCTCTCAACAAGCCCATGACATTTACCTGCTTGCATCGGCTTGACCTCTGCCGAAAACAGACCGCTGCCGGTTTCAATTCAAATATTTATGACTTCAGCTCTTTAGTTTCAAACGTTCAAACCCCAAGGCTTTAACATGACAAATTCTTAAGCTTTTATTTTGGCAGATTGGTTGTGAATTGCTCAAATGACCAATTTTGTGAATGTAAATAAAATGAACCTAGCACACATTGCGTTTCCAAATGTGTGTTAAATTCACAATGATTACAGAGACAGAGTTCATGAGTTGAGGTAGTTTTACTCCCCATATTTCTGTGATCCTAAAGAATCTTTTTATGCACAGTCAGTTTCCAGTTTATGTCTACTCAACTAAATATATTAATCAATATAATATAAACTGGCATAACATAAATATCCCCACTCAAAGTAGAAAAATGTAATTTTTTTTAGCAAGGTCCAAAATCATGGCAAATGTTTTCTACTAATAATGCGACTGCCTCAAACTTTGTTTCACTTGTGGCTTAGCAGATCTTGCACCCACTGCAAAATTGTCATGAGCTTCTAAGGATGTGTCAATTCAAGTCACCTTTATTTTATAGTGCTTTATACAATACAGATTCAAAGCATCTTAACAGTAATAAAAATAAATAATTATCAATCATTCAAACACGTGCATGACGTATTTTCACATACTGTGAATCAAGCAGCTCTGAAAAACCTGTAAATGATCACAGTGATGCTCTTCACTCCAAAACCATTATATTCCAGTGGCGAGAGGTGACTTCTTTAACCGGGTATGCTGAGTGTAATATAGTATAATTATTATATTATAATAAGTATTATACTACTTACAGTATAATATAATAAATATATTATACTTACAGGCCTTGTGTAATTTAATAAATATATTTTATTGTGTAATAAATATAGTATAATATAATATAAATATCAGTAGCCTATTATAAATAAAATATGAGTAAAATATAAATAATTATAATATAATAAATAAAATATAAGCATTCTTGTTGTAAAACAAGTAATAATGCAAACTGACGACTTTAACAAACACATATATTATCGATTAACAACCTCGGATAGTTACCGTAGGTCTACTTACAGTATGTCTGTCTTTATGGGTTTATGTTAAGTTTATGTAAAAAAAAAATCCATATAAGAAAATTAAATACTATGAAAAATTGTTTCAGCTATGACTTTTTTTTAAATTAAATTGCAGCCTTTTAAAAATGTTATATTTCTTAAAGACAAACATTTGAATATGAACATTATTGTGAACTATGTAGGGGCAATAATATAAAATAATAATATAAAAATGGATTGCTCATAAAGATGTTTGAAGTAGGCTACACTACTGTGAGCCACTGAGTGAGATTTTCCAAATGTTGTTTGTTGACATGGTTTATATGGTTTCACTTTATATGGCTAGTGCAGACTACAAATGAAATGAGGTAGACTCTGACTTTGAATGCTTTCTCCGCAGTGTTTGCCTTCTCAGGAACATATGCACTGCTGTTTTTTGCCCGCTCATTGCAGGGAATTGGATCATCTTTTTCCTCTGTGGCAGGTATAATGGTTTATGTGTGATATAATGTACCAAATATTTGATGTGTAAGTTTGCAAAGACTGCAAAGTTTTGGTTGAATGATTTTCAAGGATGTATCTTATATTCTCACAAAGGCTGCATTCATTGGATCAAAAATACAGTAAAAACAGTAATATTGTAAAATATCATTACAATTTAAAATAACTGTTTTCTATTGTATTTTATATATATATATATATATATATATATATATATATATATATATATATATATATATATATATATATATATATATATATATATATATATATATATATATAAATCTTACTGACCCTAAATTTTTGAACAGTAGTGTAATGTGGATATTAAAAAGTCTACACCTTTTATGTAAAAAGTATGTAAAAATTGCCACTGAAAAACTAAAGTGACACATTTCAGAGAAAGATACAAAAATAAAAAAACACTTGTAATAACTAACTGCATAAGTGTGCACCCACCCTTTGACTTTATTACAGCACACAGACTGGATTCTTGGCACATTTGGGAATATTTTCACTATGGCCTTTTTTATTTTTAGCTTTCTAGTAGAGGGTAAGGGTTCTATGCCAAAGTCGACTGATAGTTGGTACTATTCATGATTCCCTCCACCTTCACTAAAATCCTAGTTCCAGCTGAAGAAAAGCAACCCCAATTGATGCTGTCACTACCATGCTTTACCATGTTTTTTTTTTTTGCCAATGTGCTGTTGTTTTTGCTCCAAACATACCTTTTAACAATTTGGCCAAAAAGTTAATTCTTGGTCTCATCAGACCATAGCACATTTTCCACATGGTTTTGGGAAGCTGGATGTTTTTGCGAAAGTTTTTAGTTTAGTCAGAAAAGGCTTGCGTCTTGCCACCCTGCCCCATAGTACAGACAGATGGAGAATACGGGAGATAGTTGTCACATGTAGGGAGCAACCAATACTTGCCAGAAAGAGCTGCAACTGTTGCTGTAGGCCTCTCAACCAGTTCTCTCTTTGTCTTTCCATACATTTTGGAGAGATGCCCTGTTCTTGATAATGTTTAAGACTGTCTTCACTGTGTTTCATATCTAATGCCTTGGTAACTTCTTTGTAGCACTCTAAGTGATACAATAGATCCCAGTGAGTGCTACATTAGATCCGTTGATGCTTTGTAAGCTCTTTGTGGCCCATAGCTCTTGTAGTAGCATGCAACCAAGAAGATGTCAGAAAAATCTTCCTAGAACAGAGATTTATTTGGAGTTTATCAGAGTCACTTCAGGTGAAGAGTCCTATTTCACATAAGCCTGATGATTAGTTAATTCTGAAAATAGCCACATACCCAATTATAAAAGGGTGTGCACACTTTTGAGCAGTTAACCTTTTTTCTCTGAAATGTGTCACTTTGGTTTTCAGTGGCATAGAACTGGTTGCAATTTTTACATTTAAGCTACAAAAAGTGATTTGTCTTTGTTTCATTTTTACATCACAAAAAGTGGTGTGTAGACTTTTCATATTCACTGTATTTATGATAAAAATTACTGTGTACTTCTGTAGGTCTGGGGATGTTAGCAAGTGTTTACACAGATGACAATGAGAGAGGAATTGCCATGGGAGTTGCACTGGGAGGACTTGCCATGGGAGTGCTCAGTAAGTAGTATGTAGTACTGTATTTTTTTCCTCTTTTGTGCTTTACACTATATAGCAATGTAAAGTAACATCATGTTACAACTGAAAATTACCAGCAATTATAATGCACCTAAATGAAGGTAACAGAATTTGTGCCACAATTGACAATGCAAAATGTACTCGTTTCAGTTGGAGCACCATTTGGCAGTGTTATGTATGAGTTTGTTGGTAAAAGTTCTCCCTTCCTCGTCCTTGCCTTCCTGGCTGTGTTTGATGGAGGTAAGATATTGGTAAAACTAATAATGAATATGCCCCATTGGCCTGTTACATAAAATTAAGTTGATTTATCGAATTGTTATCACTACCCAAAACACCAGCCCTCCAGCTCTGCATCCTTCAGCCCTCAAAAATATCTCCAGGGGTGAGTAGCATTCATTTATTAAAATGAGAGTTATGAAAGTTGATAGATGAGAAATGTGTTACTATGATAAGTTGGAGTGATTTGTATGTGTCTTCTGTTCAGAGTGTGGAAGGAACACCATTACTTACCCTGCTGAAGGATCCCTACATACTCATTAGTGCAGGTGTGTGTGTAAATAAAATAAAATCAAATACATCCTCAAATACTGCCCACAGTCAAACCAGTTTGAAAAGTTGTTGTGGAGGTGTAGTAGCTGTTTCTGTAATTACATATATGCCTCCATAAAATCATGGCTGTATGTTTTGATGTGAGCAGCTAAAACGATTTGTAAATGAAGCGGATGAAGAGCTATGCTGAGTGAATGATGAGTAAGATTATGGTTCCTGTATATAATTACAGGATCTTTGTGCTTTGCAAACATGGGGGTGGCTATTTTAGAGCCCACTCTTCCCATCTGGATGATGCAAACAATGTGCTCGCCAAAATGGCAGCTTGGTAAGAAACTCTATTATTCCAAGTCATTAAAATGTGATTGAAACAACTTCACTTCCTGCTTATTTAGTTCATTTTATTTACAAACCCGATTCCAAAAAAGTTGGGACACTGTACAAATTGTGAATAAAAACAGAATGCAATGATGTGGAAGTTTCAAATTTCAACATTTTATTCAGAATACAACATAGATGGCATATCAAATGTTTAAACTGAGAAAATGTATCATTTTAAGGGAAAAATAAGTTGATTTTAAATTTCATGCCATCAATACATCTCAGAAAAGTTGGGACAAGGCCATGTTACCACTGTGTGGCATCCCCTGTTCTTTTTATAACAGTCTGCAAACGTCTGGGTACTGAGGAGACAAGTTGCTCAAGTTTAGGAATAGGAATGTTGTCCCATTCTTGTCTAATACAGGCTTCTAGTTGCTCAACTGTCTTAGGTCTTCTTCCTCTTTATGATGCGCCAAATGTTTTCTATGGGTGAAAGATCTGGACTACAGGCTGGCCATTTCAGTACCCGGATCCTCCTTCTACACAGCCATGATGTTGTAATTGATGCAGTATGTGGTCTGGCATTGTAATGTTGGAAAATGCAAGGTCTTCCCTGAAAGAGACAACGTCTGGATGGGAGCATATGTTGTTCTAGAACTTGGATATACCTTTCAGCATTGATGGTGCCTTTCCAGACGTGTAAGCTGCCCATGCCACACGCACTCATGCAACCCCATACCATCAGAGATGCAGGCTTCTGAACTGAGCGCTGATAACAACTTGGGTTGTCCTTGTCCTCTTTAGTCCGGATGACATGGCGTCCCAGTTTTCCAAAAAGAACTTCAAATTTTGATTGGTCTGACCACAGAACAGTTTTCCATTTTGCCACAGTCCATTTTAAATGAGCCTTGGCCCAGAGAAAACGCCTGTGCTTCTGGATCATGTTTAGATATGGCTTCTTTTTTGACCTATAGAGTTTTAGCCGGCAACGGCGAAGGGCACGGTGGATTGTGTGATTGTGATGGTGATTTCCATTACAGTAGCATTCCTGTATGTGATACAGTGCCGTCTAAGGGCCCAGTATGGTTTTCCGGCCTTGACCCTTAAGCACAGAGATTGTTCCAGATTGATGTAAGATGTAGATGATGATAACTTCAAACTCTTCAAACTCTTTGTAATTGTTCTCTGAGAAACTCCTTTCTGATATTGCTTCACTATTTTTGGCCGCAGCATTGGGGGAATTGGTGATCCTCTGCCCATCTTGACTTCTGAGAGACACTGCCACTCTGAGAGGCTCTTTTTATACCCAATCATGTTGCCAATTGACCTAATAAGTTGCAAATTGGTCCTCCAGCTGTTCCTTATATATACATTTAAATTTTCCGGCCTCTTGTTGCTACCTGTCCCAACTTTTTTGGAATGTGTAGCTCTCATGAAATCCAAAATGAGCCAATATTTGGCATGACATTTCAAAATGTCTCACTTTCAACATTTGATACAACCCAAGTTGGGTTGAAAATGGACAACCCAATCACTGGGTTAGTCCATTTTCAAGCCAACTTGGGTTGTTTTTAACCCAGCATTTTTAGAGTGTATGTTATCTATATTCTAAGATATATTCTATCTTTATTCTTGTGAATAAAATCTCAAAGTTTATGAGATTTGTAAATTATTGCATTCCTTTTTTTATTCACAATTTGTACAGTGTCCCAACTTTTTTGGAATTGGGTTTGTAATTCCTGTTTGTTTCCTCACTCACAAATTTAATTTTAAAGTAATTTGCTTGAAAGAATTCAGAAACCATTTTATCATTATAAATCTCCTAGTGAGAAATAAGTGAAACACATGGCTTCTTGAGAAGATCAGTGTTTTTTTAAAAAGAGCCAGTCAGCAAGAGGGTTCTGATGACACTGTTAATATTCTGTTAATACTGTTAATATTCTGTCTGTGTTATTTTTCTTATATATTATGTGGTTTTGTTGACTAAATTAATCATTAGCCACTGATATTGCAGGTATGGCTTTCCTACCAGCCAGTGTTTTTTACCTCATTGGAACCAATCTGTTTGGTATACTGGCCAATAAAATGGGAAGGTAATACTGTAAATTTTTTGCATGTCCCAGTGTATGTACAGGAAAATAAATTAATTGATAAGCACATGTAAAAGTAATTGGGGGGAGGTATATCTACAGAGGCAAGATCTGCATAATTTAGAAATGCTTCTCTGATTTTAGGTGGTTGTGCTCCATGATTGGCATGCTTACAGTTGGTATCAGTCTGCTCTGTGTGAGTATCACAAATCATGTTGCATTACACTTAAGAACATCGTGGCCCATGCATGCTTAAACTATGTAAAACAACTACACTAGTCAGTGCATTTTTTTTAAAGAAAATGAACACTTTTATTCAGCAAGGATTCATTAAATTGATAAGTGAGAGTAAAATCTTAAAAGTGAGAGTAAAATCATTTATAATGTTATAAAATATTTCTATTCTACTTTTGAATGTTCTATTCAAAAATATTAAATAATCCTGACTAAAAAAATGTATCTTGGTTTCCACATATTATAATAAAAATATTATGATAATAAGAAATGCACCAAATTAGCATAATAGAATGATTTCTGAAGGATCATGTGACACTGAAGATGCTGAAAATTCAGCTTTACCGTCACAGGAATAAATTATATTTTAATATTTAAATAGAAAATAGTTGTAATTGTAAAAATATTTCACAACATTTTAGTGTTTTAATGTATTTTTGATCAGATAAATTGAGCCTTGGTGCAAATAAAAGACTTCTTTCAGTAACAATAGAATTTTTTACTGACTTACTTTAAAAGGACTGTGGTGATTGTAACTGTTACACTGTGGTTAGCACACAAAGGAGGAGTGTCCAAAACAAAAACACACTTTATTAACGAACAAACTAGGAACATGCAGGAGTGATAATAATCGTAGCATAGACAACACGGAATAATGAACAGACAGAACTAAGGGTTTAAATACACAGGAGAGTAATCAAGGTAAAAACAGAACAGGTGCAGGAACTAAACAACAACCAGGGAAACTAACAATGACTGGGAGCTCAGGCAAAACGGAACATAGCACTGACTGAAGACGAAACCAAAGCACAAGATACATGTTACAGTAACATAATGTGAATTTGTTGTAGGTTCCCTTTGCCAAAAACATCTATGGTCTTATTGGTCCCAATGGAGGTTGGGATTTGCTATTGGTGAATATTATTTAATTATTATTCTTCATTCAGTATTAAAGAGAGAGTTTACCCAAAATGTCAATTCTGTCATCATTTACTCATGACTTTCTTCTGTGGGGTAAAAAGTAGATACAGTTTTTTAAAAATGTCTCTGTAATTTTTATTACAGAATGCAGAATTTAAATTCTGCAACAACACAGAATAATACAGAATAATTACAGAATTTAAATTGTGTTAACTATGCCTTTAAGATACATAACTATTACATTGCATGACATATGGGACTAAACATTAATTATTTTTGCTTGTAGGAATGGTTGATTCCTCTATGATGGCCATAATGGGTTACCTAGTGGATATCCGACATGTCTCTGTGTATGGAAGTGTATATGCTATTGCTGATGTGGCACTCTGCATGGGATTTGCTGTTGGTAATAACTCAATGCAGATGTATCTGTATGTTATATTTTTACTAATTTTGTACAGTTTATTCCTAATCTAGGCAGGCGTTTGTACAACAAACGCATTTTGCCGCTTACTTACATGACAGCAGCATGTTGGGGGCCTGAAATTGAAAACTCTTTCAAGTTTTTGAAAAC
Source organism: Paracanthobrama guichenoti (assembly GCA_018749465.1). NCBI lineage: Eukaryota > Metazoa > Chordata > Actinopteri > Cypriniformes > Gobionidae > Paracanthobrama > Paracanthobrama guichenoti. The sequence goes on from JAGHMJ010000879.1 coordinate 241,996, forward strand.
ATTATCATTATCATCTCCATTTAAACTACAAAAATGTGAATTTGTGAAATAGGTGACGTCATGCGCATGCGATTTACGTGTTTAGACTATAGCAGTCCTGGAGAGTTCAGCTCCAACCCAGATAAAACTCACCTGCCTGTAGCTTTCTAGTAACCCTTCACCTTGATTAGCTTGTTCAGGCGTGTTTGATTAGGGTTGAAGCAAAACTATGCAGGACTGTGGGTGCGTCACATTCAGTTCCCTAGCTCGTGAATCAGTATATGGTGTACATGAGTTTGGGCACTGGTAAGGACAGTAAAGGACACTGGCTCACTACACATTGGGACACTGATGACTCTATTTCCAGCGACGTGACAACATCCTCATTGCACAACATCATTGCTGGTATTTAGGAACAAAAGCAGAGCCGATATCTTTCTGGCATTTCTTGTAATGTTATTTAAAGTACATTATGATAAATACTTTGCTTGTTACATATACGTGCAACATTTCAGCCTTAAATAAATTATAATTTTTAGCTAGATTGTGTTCATTACCTGTCTAACGATGTATGTTTATGCTGAAATATAATAAAATAATGGTTTCTATTTTTAAAAACACATATTGCATGTCATTATCGGTTGTTATGTGTAGTGAGTTGGCTCAAGTGATTTAAGTTTTGTGCTTTAGAACGTCCGTTAAGGTGAGCATCGATGCACCCTGGGTTTTGTGGTGCATTGTGGGACTTTTTAGGGAGCAAACATTTCAGTGCACTGGAAGAATTCTGCAATTGAGACAGCCCTTAAAATGGCATGCTTATGGTATGCGGTTTAGTCATTTTCGCAGATCTGTGTGAACAGGGTTCATTTTGACAATGCTTTTGCCTGTATGCGAAAAATGCAAAGAAAAAAACTTTTCCATTTTTAGTACATTGTTGTTGTGTAAACGTACCCTAGAGAGAAAAAACCCCATCTCATTTAGATCTATTTTCTGCTCAAAACTTCTGTTGATCACAGGGAGAGTTTGCTCACCCTAAGAGCTCTGGGAGCCAAACTGACTCTTCCTTCTTGGTGCGTTCATGCTGCAGGTCCATCTACTGGAGGGGCAATAGTAAGAGCTATCGGCTTCCCTAATCTCATGATGATCATCGGCATTGTCAACATCCTTTATGCGCCTTTTTGCTTCTTCCTCAAAAATCCTGCTGTTCGGGAAGAGAAGATGGTGAGACACTGTTCTTGCATGTCTTTATCAATATGCTTAAATGTTTCATAATGGCTTGACGCTTATTTCTCTAGGCTATTATAAATCAGGAGTGTCCAATGCATGTGAAGAGCTACAATACACAGCGCGGGTACAGAGAATTCCCCCTGAGTGAGGATAGTGAGGAGGACACTGAAGAGTGACGTACACATAGCCTACTCATAAAGGAACTGGTCAACGAATCAAGGTTTAAAATGAACACTATTGTAACTTTCTCTATCCTTCACTATATGATTACATATTCGTGTACAAATAGTTAGTGCAACATAAATATTGTTTTCTTACCTGTATGCTTGTGTTTATCTTTGTGTCTTTTGTTAGTTGGTTTGAATGAAATAAATGGGCCTACTTTGTCAACTTGATTGTTTTCATTGTGATGTCATCGGGTGACCACAAGTCCCAAAATTGGGAGCTTTGTCCAAAACGTAAGCAGTGTCCCGCATCACAATTTTGTCTGAATTTTTATTCTACCACATTAAGAAATATGATAATAAAAATGTGTTTAAAATTCCAGTTGTGCAGCTGTTATGATCTACATTGAAATAACCAACCTCTGGTAATGACTGGATGAAGCAAAAATCGTTAAATACAGCTACACAAAAATTTCTTTTAGACACATAGGCTACTGGATAAGAAACTCCTGATCAAATCTGCCAGATCTAACAAAAAATACAAGTTCAAGATGCACTGAATCAGTAAAACGCATTTCATGTTTGCATAGTCTAATAAAAGAAAATAAATCAGTCGCTTCTTTATTTTAGTAAAATAAATAAATAAATAAAAAATAAAAATATATATATATATATATATATATATATATATATATATATATATATATATATATATATATATATATATATATATATATATATATATATATATATTTATTTTTTTTTTTTTTTTTTACCTACTAGCCTGTTACTCAGTCACAGAGCTGGTCACAATTAACAAAGCGTATTACCGATTTAAAACATGTAAGTCTATAGTAAATGTACAATGCTCCCAATACTATTTAATGTGACTGTCAACACTGGAAACTTCATTTGAAAGAAGAGCTGCAGAGATATTCAAGTAACTGTATTTCCTCAAATATATTAGATATAATTAAAGTGTATATATAAAATTATTTTACTTATAAATGTCATGTTTGTGATTTTATTTTATTCATTAGACTACCCTCATCCTCTCCTCCTAAAGCCCTAAAATTATACTTATTAATTTATACTTTTTTAATTTTTGTCCATAAAGCTTATATCATTTCATTTTTATAAAAATGTATTCCTGTTTTTAATGCAATTTCTTTGGATATATATATATATATATATTTTTTTTTTTTTATTTACCTCTAAATTACTAGATTTAATGAACAATTGAATTTAATAATATAATTTAAGCACATTCTTCATTTTTCTTTTTCATTTAAATACAAAATAACTCTCCATTACATGCAAAAACTTGTTAAAATAGCTTAAAAAGTCTCACATTGTGTGTCTCTGCCGACCTCTCGTGGAGAAAAAAAAAATTATATAACATGATATTTCATGATATAGCTCTACACTCACCTAAAGGATTATTAGGAACACCATACTAATACTGTGTTTGACCCCCTTTCGTCTTCAGAACTGCCTTAATTCTACGTGGCATTGATTCAACAAGGTGCTGAAAGCATTCTTTAGAAATGTTGGCCCATATTGATAGGATAGCATCTTGCAGTTGATGAGGATTTGTGGGATGCACATCCAGGGCACGAAGCTCCCGTTCCACCACATCCCAAAAATGCTCTTTTGGGTTGAGATCTGGTGACTGTGGGGGCCATTTTAGTACAGTCAACTCATTGTCATGTTCAAGAAACCAGTTTGAAATGATTCAAGCTTTGTGACATGGTGCATTATCCTGCTGGAAGTAGCCATCAGAGAATGGGTACATGGTGGTCATAAAGGGATGGACATGGTCAGAAACAATACTCAGGTAGGCCGTGGCATTTCAACGATGCCCAATTGGCACTAAGGGGCCTAAAGTGTGCCAAGAAAACATCCCCCACACCATTACACCACCACCACCAGCCTTCACAGTGGTAACAAGGCATGATGGATCCATGTTCTCATTCTGTTTACGCCAAATTCTGACTCTACCATCTGAATGTCTCAACAGAATCGAGACTCATCAGACCAGGCAACATTTTTCCAGTCTTCAACTGTCCAATTTTGGTGAGCTTGTGCAAATTGTAGGCTCTTTTTCCTATTTGTAGTGGAGATGAGTGGTACCCAGTGGGGTCTTCTGCTGTTGTAGCCCATCCGCCTCAAGGTTGTGCGTGTTGTGGCTTCACAAATACTTTGCTGCATACCTCGGTTGTAACGAATGGTTCAGTCAAAGTTGCTCTTCTATCAGCTTGAATCAGTCGGCCCATTCTCCTCTGACCTCTAGCATCAACAAGGCCTTTTCACCCACAGGACTGCCGCATACTGGATGTTTTTCCCTTTTCACACCATTCTTTGTAAACCCTAGAAATGGTTGTGTGTGAAAATCCCAGTAACTGAACAGATTGTGAAATACTCAGACCGGCCCATCTGGCACCAACAACCATGCCACGCTTAAAATTGCTTAAATCACTTTTCTTTCCCATTCTGACATTCATTTTGGAGTTCAGAAGATTGTCTTGACCAGGACCAAACCCTAAATGCATTGAAGCAACTGCCATGTGATTGGTTGATTAGATAATTGCATTAATGAGAAATTGAACAGGTGTTCCTAATAATCCTTTAGGTGAGTGTATATGCCTGTTACAAACGCCGGTGTAGATCCCACCGTCGGCCACCAGAGGTCTCACTCACCAGAGTACTGACTTTCATTCGGACTCCATTTCCCATGCACCTTGACTCTGGGACTGATTACTACACATCTGATCATCATCACTCTGCTTATTTATACCATAGACGTTATTTGAGATGCGCAAAATCTGTGCAGAACCGATCACCGCGAGATGCATGCCGGTTAGAAATGTGTCCGAACGTGGTCCGACTTGCTCTGATGTCATGCTGACGTGTGTCAAAAAACTCTCGCGATGGCAGGCGGATGTGTCGGATTCTGCAGTCAGGCGCAGTTGCTCTCCACCGACTGCGCTGAGCAAAAGCATGATGGGAAACGATTTACTGACACACAGCTTAATCCTTATTGGTTTAAACCGTGATGCATGGTTCTTTTTTTTAAATGTTTTATTTTAAAACTCTTATATCATGTTTTTATGTGTATAAATGATGTGTGACAGTGCAATCTCTCTGTGGGTTATATATATATATATATATATATATATATATATATATATATATATATATATATATATATATATATATGTATATGTATGTATGTATGTGTGTGTGTGTGTGTGTGTGTGTGTGTGTGTGTGTGTGTGTGTGTGTGTGTGTGTGTGTGTGTGTGTGTAATTAAAGTAAAAATGATTGATAAACACGTCTTTCGAATGGAAATAAATAACAAACTTTGGATGACTTGTTCATGATATTTATTTTCATATAAAAGTAGCAGAACTTAAATTGCATCCAGTTTATCAGCAACATAGTGCATGAGCCTTTGATCTCGCAGGTGTCTGATCCACTACGAGAAGAGAAAACTGTCCGTCTTGCCTGCACTTTTTTCACTCCTCCCCTCACTGCAGCCGCTTAGTCTCGGCTGAATTTCAGGCGAGGCGAGGTGCATCTCAAACAAGCCTATAATAAATACATAAGCTGTGTCCCAAAGTGAAGGGTGCGCACTTCCAGGAATGGGCCTTCGAAGTGCACGAAGGGCGAACCGAGGGACAGGGTTGCCAGGTCTGCACAACAAAACCCCTCCAATTGCTAATCAAAAGTAGCGGAATCACAGCCAAAATGCGGGGGAATCGATAGAACTATTGCTAAAGTAAAGACAACTTAAACCTGTGGACTATAGGCTACAAACAACTCACAGCAACAGTGCAAAAGTGCAATGTAAGCAATGACGCACATCCGAGTGAACGAGACGGAGGGAAATTAGCGAGTGAAGGGCATAGTAAAAACGAACTGGAACGCAGTACTGACAGACCCTTCGCAGCCTACCTATCCTAGAATTCATAGCACAGTCTGTCCAGTTCTCTCCCTGCTCTTTCTTTCTTTTTTCTGCACTTTCTTTAAATACTAATTAGATCTGCGCGGGGCTGATTTTTCATCCCGCTCCCGAGAATGATCCAGAGCCGCTCTGGGATGATCTATTCCGCTCCCTCCCGCTCGCGCTTAAAACTCATTCCGTGTTCTCCCGCTAGAATGATTTTATTCCCGACCCGACGGATCCCGCTTTCGAATTTAGCTTTCGTTTCCAGAATATCTAATTTAAACTCATTTAAATGAAAGAGAGAGAGAGTACTGTCAACACAGTAAAAATGTCAGAGAAAAATAAGCTAAATCAAATACGACATCTGTCACTCAAAACGAAGCCAAAATAAATAAACGAAAACCGTTGACACTATCTGTACTGCAAAATGAAGTCTTTTATATGAATGAATGAATGAGTGAGTGGCTCACTGACGGCGGTCCATTACCGAAAGTCTCCTCCAAAGCCCGACCACAAAGGCTGAACGATATTCTCTAAAATCGTGGCTGGGATGCACAGAACATTTTTTCTATATATTCTTTTGTTTAAAATGTAGGCCTGTTTATTTGTTTGTAATGCAAGCTATTTGTAAATGTAACAAAGTAGGCCTAACTGCTCAATTTTTTTTTTTTTTTGTAATGTAGGCTATAGGCCTAAGTTAAAAATGAAAATGTTCTATAGCCTATGTTTATTTTTGTAATGTAGGCCTAAGTTATAAATTAACCAAAGTAATACTATACATTGTTTATTTTCGTTAAGTAACTTGAAATGTGTCGGCTAAATAAAAGAGAAGTGATTGTTCTGTACTTTGTTTATTTTTGTAATGCAAGTTATAATTTGTACATTAAACAAATTCTTTTATACATTTATTTTGTCATGCAAATTAAAATTGTCATGCAAATTAAAATTGGTACATTACTTAAAGTACTTTTACAACTTTTTATACAATATAACTTTTAAAAGTTTAACATACAGAAATTTAAATTAACAGTTAAAAAGGAAGAAAACATTTGCATGTACACTTCCATTGAGCTGAGCGGGAGACGCTGGTGGAGCTAGATCGGGATGGGCTGTTGTCACACCTGCTATAGGCCATTTAACGCCGCTCCGTTCTGTCAAGTCTGGAATTAGGCTACTTTACACTGTTGCTGTGAGTTGTTTGTAGCCTGTAGTACACAGGTTTAAGTTGTCTTTACTTTAGCAATAGTTCTATCGCCTAACCCCCGCGTTTTGGCCGTGATTCCGATATTTTTGATTAGCAATTGGAGGGGTTTTGTTGTGCAGACCTGGCAACCCTGTCCCTCGGCTCGCCCTTCGTAGTGCGCACCCTTCACTTTGGGACACAGCTTCTGTCACGCAGTAGAGAAATGACCGTATAGACCCGTATAGACAGGAGGAGAAGCTCGCAGGCGATCTTTTACTGTCTATGAGGCAATCGAGGGGACGTGGAGGCATAAAGTCAAGGGAGAAGCATGGGGAGAAGCCCATAGAGAGCTAAAATCTCTGCAGGATTTGGTGATTCAGATTTTACTTCGCACAACTACTAGAAGACTTACAACTGTCAGACAGGTTGCCACGTCACATCTACGTCGTCAAGCTGCGCGTACTGCTCAGCCATCAGGAAGTGAGTGCTTCTAATTGACTTCACTTCTCTTCGTTGAAGTCTATGGGGTCGCTGTATCCATTTCTTTTACTGTCTATGCATAAATAGATTGAGTCGAAGTGATGTAGTTATATGGGTGCGTAATTTCGATGTTTTTATAGTACATACAGTAAGAGACTAAATAATTTAAATAATTCTAAAAATACATGATAGAGGTGTTAAGACTGTCAGTGGTCTTGAGCCGCTATTAACACTTTTGTCATGTGATCTTCATATTTCTCTACGACCACGGATAGTTACATTTAAAACAACGCAATGGATGTGACACGCTTTCTTCAGAAGATGAAAATCGGAGACACAGCGGGTTCCTGCTCTGTGCTGGCTGCTTTGAGCCACATTCACAAGCAGTTCGAGGTGAAGGACGCACACCAGAATCGCGCGCGCATCATGGAAGACACAGCAGAGCTGCTCGCAAACGCTCCTCTCTCCTGGCTCTTTCCTGAAGTGAACACTGATTTACGAGGCCAGTATTTGGGCTTAGTGAACTCATTTACCCGTTACGCTGCCCTGCCAGTATGCGACACAGACAGCGGCACTTTACCTGCTAATAATTACGAGGACATACCGACCAAAGCCCAGGCTGTTTGTACAGTGTTACTTGCGTTGTCTCGGCAGATTCAGAAAGCACTGGAGGATCAAAACAGTCCAGCTATCAGGTCTTTGGTTCACACATTAGCCCCCACCTACTGTATATTCTCCATCACACACTTGCAGGAGCAGCCTTGGACCAGTGCAGCCTCCAGAAAAATAGCTCAGGAACTCTTAACATCAGCTGTAAAATTGACAGGCAGTAGGTCAGTGCAAGAGCTGCTGTCTGGAAAACTTGATGAGGACCAGGAAGGAGTTCTGGGGCCAGTTCTTGACACGCTGCAGCCAGAATTAACCAAGTAAGTTACAGTCAGTACTGATTTATTATTTAAACCCCTTTTTTTACTTATGAAAATCACTGCGAAACTATATTTTGTATGTAAATCTGAGGGTCAGTTCCTACTATGCAGTACATTTTAAGATCTCATATACTGTATAGTTTTGTGTATATACAATTTTTAGTTTTGTGGGTGTGCTTTTTAGAATTAGTTTTCTTTTATCATCAATATGGGTTGTGAAGTATCAAAGAATAAAAAAAATTAAAAATAAAATTCCAAGCCTAAAATTTAAATTAATTAAATATTAAATAACATGGGAAAATATAAATGTATGTTTTTTTTTTATGTTTTCTTATCTCAAAAATATTTTATTAATACTTCCTGTTACGATTGACCCCTAATTAGGGCCCAAGCCCTGAAAGGGCGAAGGCCCTTATTGTTCTCAAGATTCAAGAGTTTTATTTGTCACATACACAGTTATATACAGAATATACAACCGGCAGTGAAATGTAAACAGGTCCGCTCCATGGACAGTGCAAATTCACAGTTAAAAACACAAGGAGGAAATTATATAGAAATAGGATAAAAAGTACTATCTATCTATCTATCTATCTATCTATCTATCTATCTATCTATCTATCTATCTATCTATCTATCTATCTCTCTCTCTCTCTCTCTCTCTCTATATATATATATATATATATATATATATATATATATATATATATATATATATATATATATATATATATATATATATATATATATATATGTATGTAGAATTATAAATAATCAAGTCAAGAGGAAAAAAAAAAAAAAAAAAAGTAAAAATAAGAATAAAGTGGAATAAAATAATTGAAGTAGACTGTGCAGTGAGTAAACTGTAGACTTATGTGGTTAACAAATGTATAAAGAGTATAATGTGCAAACAGGTTTATAATAGGTTGTTACACAGTAACAACGAGAACAGAAAGTGCAGTGCAATGATAGTATGTTTATCCTGAAGTGAAGTCACGTGGTGTTAAGTGACTGAGTTCAGGAGTCTGATGGCCTGGGGGAAGAAGCTCCTCCTGAGTCTCTCAGTTTTGGCCATCAGACTTCAGAAGCGCTTCCAGATGGCAGCAGCGTGAAATGAGGGTTTGCAGGGTGATTAGAGTCCTTGATGATCTTAGTAGCTCTACCTTTGCAGCGTTTGGTGTAGACGTCCTGCAGAGACAGGAGAGCTGACCCTGAGATACGCTCGGATAAGCGCACAACTCTTTGCAGGGCTTTGCGGTCATGACTGGTGCTGTTCCCATACCACGCTGTGATGCACTGAGTTAATACACTTTCTATCGCCCCTAAATAGAAAGTTTTCAGGATAACTGGTGAAACCCTGAATTTCCTCAGCTGGCGCACAGTCTTTGCCTGGCTTTTTTCACTGTGTCTGAATGTGAGCAGTCCAGGTCAGGTCCTCGGAGATGTTTACACCCAGGTACTTGAAGCTGCTCACTCTCTCTACTGGTGACCCGCTGATCATGAGGGGGGAGTATGTACGTTGCTGTCTCTTCCTGAAGTCCACAATCATTTCTTTGGTCTTGCCAACATTCAGAGAGAGACAGTTGTCCTGGCACCATGATGTTAGATGCTCCACCTCGTCCAAGTATGCCGTCTCGTTGTTGGAGATGAGGCCCAGGACAACAGTATCATCAGCAAATTTGATGATAGAGTTGGAGCTGTGTGTGGACAAACAGTCATGTGTGAGAGAGTAGAGCAGGGGACTCAGGACACAGCCCTGTGGAGCTCCCACACTCAGGGTGATGGAGGTGGAGGTGAACTGGCCTATTCTCACCACCTGAGGCCTGCCAGTGAGGAAGTCCTCAATCCAGTGGCAGAGAGAAGGATTCAGGCCGAGATCCAGGAGTTTGGAGGTTAGCTTGGTGGGAACTATGGTGTTAAAGGCTGAGCTATAGTCAATAAATAGCAGCCTTACGTAGTTCCCACTTTTGCTGTCGATGTGAGTGAGGGAGGAGTGGAGGACATGAGAGATGGCATCTTCAGTCGATCTATTGGGACGATAGGCAAACTGAAGAGGGTCCAAAGTGTCAGGAATGTAGGCGCAAATGGTGTTTTTAATGAGTCTCTCAAAGACCTTCATGACTATAGACGTGAGAGCCACTGGACGATAGTCATTTAGGCAAGAGGGTTTACTGTTCTTAGGGACAGGGATGATGGTGGATTTTTTGAAGGAGGTGGGGACCACAGATGTAGCGAGGGACTCATTAAAGATAGATGTAAACAACCCGGCGAGCTGATCAGCACAGGACCGTAGAACACGACCTGAAATACCATCCGGCCCAGCAGCTTTCCTGACGTCCACACGCTTGAGTGCTCTCCGAACTTCATCCTCTGAGACAAAGATCACGTGGTTGTTGCTGCTCTGAGTAATTTCCTCTAACGCGCCACTTGGCGGAGCCGCGTTGCCGCGGTTACAGTCAAAGCGAGCGTAGAAAGAGTTTAACTCATTCACAAGTGACGGATCAGCGCTCACCTCTGCAGAGGATTTAGATCCAAACGAGCAGATGGACCTCAGATCTTGCCACATGCGCCGCGAGTCGTTGAGTTGGAAATGAGACTCCACTCTGTCTTTATATCGGAGCTTTGCGGCTTTAACTGCACGCCGCAGAGCATAACAGGATGATTTGTATTCATTCATATTCCCTGAATGGAGACCGGCGTTGTAAGCAGCAGTGCGTGCGTTCACTGCCGCACGGATTGAATTGTCCACCCACGGTTTCTGATTTGGTTTCTGCGTGGCTTGCTCTGTAAGCGTGTTGATGAAGCAAAGCGCCACGTCTGTGAACTCGTTTACGTCGGCTGAACTCACTCGGAACATGTCCCAGTCAACATCATCCAGAGCTGCCTGTAGCGCGGTCTCTGAGTGGGGTGACCAACGCTTAACTTCCCGCCTCACCGGGGGTTCCTGAACGAGCTTTTGTTTGTATTCGGGAGTGAGGAAAATGGCGGCATGATCCGATTTGCCAAACGCTGGAAGTGACCGCGCTATTGTTCTTCTAAGGATTATTATTAGGGCCCAAGCCCTGAAAGGGCGAAGGCCCTATTGTTCTTCTAAGGATTATTATTATTAGGGCCCAAGCCCTGAAAGGGCGAAGGCCCTATTGTTCTTCTAAGGATTATTATTATTATTATTATTATTATTATTGTTTTTCTTTCGCCTTTTTGCCCTTTTTGGGGCCCTTAACATGCTCGAAAACTCTTGAAACTTTGCACACTCGTCGGAATGCGCGCCATCAGGGTTTGGGCTGGGTTTGGTACTGGCGTGGCAGGGGGCTCGACAGGCCCCTGAAAAAAAAAAAGAAAACTGTCCATAAATCAAAAACGCTTGCATGTATTAGTATGAAACTCGGTACACATATAGAGGTCATCGGGCCGAACAACTTCCGCGCTCTAAGTTATACGTCAGCCCAACAGGAAGTGAGCTATTATGGGTCGTTTTAAAACGCATACTGTGGAATTTGAAATACTCCTCCTAGGCGATTAACCCGATCAGCACCAAACTCGGTGAGCATGAAGTCAAGGCATTGAGGATACTAAATTGCGAACGGATTTTTGATATCTCGAACGGTTTGGCCGTGGCAGGAGACAAATTTATGGCGAGAAATGGGAAACAGGAAGTGTGTTATAACTTCTGCATACATTGACCGATTTGGATGAAACTTCAGCTGTGTGTTCGTTGTAAGAGGCCGATCACATGGATATGACTTTTGTGAGTCAAAGTTATAGCGCCACCAACTGGCAGCAGGAAGTGTCACTTTCAAAAATGCTTTGAATCACCGTCTTATTTTCACCCGATTTACTTCAAACTTCATCAGTATAATGTCAAAACATGGCAGATATAGACATATGAATGGATTCCTGATATTTTAAATACTGTTGCCATGGCAACGTGTCAAAGTTGAATAATCTTTTAGGGTGTTTTTGAGACTCTTAGCATGCTTGAAATGACTTGAAACTCAACACACACATCAGTGATGCCTTCCAGTATATATGGCCAAAGTCTTAGAAACGGGCGTGGTGGAGGGACTGAGTAGCGCCACCTTTTGACAAAAGTGGGGGGGTTAGTTTTATCTACAGTCACCAAACTCTGTATATATATTGTTCTCATCAAGCCGGACATCTTTCTAATTTACAGTCATTAGCTCTGACCAACAGGAAGTCAGATATTTTGGTTTGAATTTGGAATTTTGGATAAATCAGGCTCTGAGTTATTATAAACTATTAAGTAGGAGATGCATGGAATCGACACCAAACTCGGTCAACATAAAACAAAGACACTGAAGATGCTATAGTGCGAACGATTATAGGATATCTCAAACAGTGCTGCTATGGCGAGGGATTAAATGAAGGACAAAAAAGGAAACAGAAAATGTCTAATTTCTTGTAAAATCATTGTTTGATTTAAATTAAATTAAGATTGTATGTTCGGTAATTGAACCTGGGTGAATTTAAAATGGATGTACTATTTTTCAGATCAATATATTTATTTTATTTAATATATTTCATCTGAATCTTATTTTTTCTGCCCTCCCTTCATTGTCCAAAAGATGGCACTGTTCTCTTAGTTATGATGAAAAAAAACCCCTCTTTGTCTCTACCTCTAGCTCTGTCTCTGGCTCTGTGTGTGTGTGTGTGTGTGTGTGTGTGTGTGTGTGTGGGGGGGATGGGTGGCTGACAGCTAAAGCATGCCTCTCTGTCTTTGCATTCTCTTTCTCTGTGTGTGTGTGTGCGCGTGTGTGTGTTTTCTATACAAGATACATGGGCTTTACAGAAGGTCATGTGCTGTGTTTGCAAAGATCACGTATGATGCATGTATTTAAATGAATTATTTACTGATAGAATTCAAATTTATTAAAAAAAAGTTAATTTCACATGATTTTATAAAAGTGGCTGTTTATAATAAACTTAAATAAAATTTAGACACGCATCTTACTCTTACCTGACACTGATATTAAAATCGTCGTTGAGGTTTCTGTGATTTGGCTCCATTTATTACTTTTGTAATTAACACTTTTTATTGGATACCTCCCATATTTAAATGAAAGCACGCTTTTTGGTGCATGAGATTGGTGAACAAACAGTAGCTAAGGTAGGTCAAAAACACATGAAGAGAAATGTTAGGATAATACAACATCAGCATTCAGATGGTATTCTACACTCATTTGAAATTGACCTTTGACATCATCTGACATGAAATTCATCTAAATTGAATTGATCTCATAGATGTTGTGGTTTGTGGTCATAGCAGCACCGACTGCTGCAGTTAATGAGATTAATTCAAATGACTTTGACAGTCATTTTATTAAAACATTTTCACTACAAAAAATAAATAAATAAACAACTTGCCTAATGTACTTTTACGTAATGATGATTGATCTTAAGATATTTTAACGTATAATCTGTGTTGTGCGTATCCCATGTTTACATGACGCAACAATAGAGTTTAGATGCGTTTCATATCATAGGCTATCACAAAAAACTATCACTTTAGTGTGAAAAAAAGTTTTTAGAAAAACTATACAAATGCCTTGAATTAAATACTGGCCTTCTGGACTTACGAATTTTTGAGCTGCAAAAGATAACGTTGCGCATATTTGAAAGTGACCTATTATATCCTATGACAATAAAATTAATCTATATTTCAATGACATCATGGGTGTGGCTTGTGGTCATAGTGGCACCAGCTGCTGCGGTAAATGTGGCATATTTAAAATATATTTTAAAAAATATATATTCTCCTGTTTAAATGCATATTGCCTGTCGTGCACAGTTGCCCCGAAGCCACCGGGGTGGCGGTGCCACCGGCTTGGGCCCGTTATCGCTGCTCGCAGCTTTAATTTGTTTTTGTTTTTTTGTTTTTAAACAGTCTATGGGTTTCACAGTCAGGGCTTAGGATTAGGCCTTTGTCCTACAATGTCTTAATTGAACTAAGGCCTAAGTAACTTTTATAAACATGCCTTAGAAAAAAAAACATTACTGGTGTGCATATTGAGACCAAACAATGGCACTGACTTAATTTAAGATATGTCAGTTAAAACAGCTCAGACATGTTTTAGTCTCTGACTAAGCTTAAGCCTTGTCTGTGAAACCGGGGAATGAGTTTTACTCTTCTTATTTGGCATCTGGTAGTGAGACTGTTCCTTTACGTGATAAGGCTGACCCCTAGCAGTCGTAACAATGGTATTAAATGCACTCAAGCGTGTCCTTTATTCTGTTCAGGGAGAGCTGGAAGCGTAACCAGGCAGTGAAGTACGTGTTCTCCTGGGTGCTGGTTCAGGTTGGACAACCCTGGTTAACAGAGTATTTGGAGACGGTGTTTCCACCATCATTGCTTATATCTGATGATTATCGCACAGAAAACAAAGTATTGGGTGTGCACTGCCTACATCACATAGTTCTCAATGTGGTAAGTAATTTTTTTGTAAATATTTTGTCACCACAACTGTCTTTGTATGTAACAAATATTCCAGAATCGAAATCTGCCTACAGAGCAGTATTATAAAATGCAACATCAAGGCTCGACATTAAGCCTGTTCACGTGCTTAATGTCGTCCATCACTTGTCCGAGTAAAAAAATTGCTTGTCCAGAAAAAAATATGTATTTTATTGTAAATATAATTTATTCTGAAGCAATATTCTCACAGTGTTCAGTCAGCTTTGCCATATTTGTAATATTTTTACCTTTTATAAAGGGCACTTTTTCATAATATTATTAAAAATAGGCTATGCTTCAGCTTTCCTTTTATATTCTTAAATTTGATCAATTAAATTAGAATAAGACACTATAGGGCTGTTACCAATCAAATTAAATAATTTACACTGAAAAATTACAACTGCATTAAATAATGTTATGAGATTTGTTTGAAATATTTTTTGTATATACAAATAAGAAATGTTGGAAGGAATGTTTAAGCATGAAACTAAACTGTCAGTAGGTGGCGCAGGTGGCCGTCTTAATGAGTGAATCGTTGAGTCGATTCGTTGAAACGGCTGATTTATTCAAGAATGTGGCAGTCCTTTACGAATAGGTCATTAAATCTTTGATTCAACCGATTCATTCTAAACGCTGAATCATTCAATAACACACTGTTGCTGTGAGATGCGTTATGGTTCTGCTGTGATCTTTGTTTGGAACTATTTTTGCTGCTGAAATAGAACAAAAACAGTCAATATTGCATCTAAAATGTAAGTGACTTAATGTTAATTGTTATAACAATTCATTGTTTATGGAACTGTCATATGAAATCAGTGTCACATTTTCAATCGTGATTGTATTCAGGAAAACAGCACTCTTGGGAGTGTGACGTTGCGGCTGTATCATATGTTATAAATATAAAAAAAACTGTGTGAGCGGCACACATTTGTTTAGATTTTTCCATAAGAGGCTGTGCGAGTATCAACAGCACAACCTTGTTACCATCAGTTCATTATACGTAATATTATCCTCTATCGATCGCCACTTACACTAAATGAGTGCAGAATCATTCTTGCATCATAGTGATTCCCTAGTTATTTTTTGTTTTTGACATCAGGCTACTTGTCCGGTTGGGCAAGTAAAATTCTCTTTCACTTGTCCCTTCAAAAAATCCACTTGTCCCGGACAAGCGTTAATGTCGAGCCCTGCAACATGAATGCGACTGCTGACATGAATGGAAAAGGTAATCTTAGAATGCATTAAAGTAAGCTCCATGAAATTAGCTGATGGCAGAGGAGAGCAATGTAATAAATATGCTTGCATTTCAATAAATACTGAGCATTCTGCAGCTGTTCATATACCCTCAAAATTGTTGTGTCTCTGAATTTAAGTCACTTTAATAATGTGCTCCTGACATTCATAAGTGACATAAAACCCTGGAGAACATAAGTCACTGTATTTTTTTTTAATTGACATACAAGTATTTGATGTGTGTTCAGTTGGCTTTCTCCTTCCTTAGCCAGCCGCTGATCTGAGGCAGTTCAACAGAGCTCAGGTGCTCTATCATGCTGTATTCAATCACTTACACACATCTGAGGCTGCACTTATACAGGTGATACTTTCATATGTGCGTACTTGAATGCAGATGTGTGGTTTTCATTTTTAGATCAGGTTATCTCATCTTTTTGTGTATTATCTTCAGGTTGTGCTGCCCTGCCTTGTAGATGTGCTGTCAGTCCTTGAGAAACCTCCAGCCCTTGCAGGTATACCACGTAAACCAAATCGCTTTGACGATATGCTCCGGCATGTCTTGACATACATGGAAATGGAGCACAAGCTTGACCTTCGACGTGTATATGTCAAAAATCTTGTCTTACTTATTGAGAGGTGAGGTCTAAATTATTTAGGTAGCTTACTCAATATTAGTTATTTCAGTAATTGGTTCCTAATACACTATATTGCCAAAAGCTTTGGGTCATCGCCTTTACGTGTACATGAACTTTAATGACATCCGATTCTTAATTTGTAGGGTTTAATATAGAGGTGGCAACCTATCTCAGTATCGCGCTTGATTTCACTGAGCTCTTGAGAGGGACCCATTCTTTCACACATATTTGTAGAAGCAGTCTGCATTCCTAGGTGCTTGATTTTATACACCTGTGTGGCCACGGAAGTGATTGGAACAGCTGAATTCAATGATTTTGAGGGGTGTCCTAATACTTTTAACAATATAGTGTATATGGAACACTAGCTAAAGAGTGCGGCCTTTGATACAGTCGATCATGATATTCTTATTTCTCATCTTGAACATTGTGCGGGTATTAAATGTCATGCATTTGAACTGGTTCAAATCTTATTTGAACAATATAACTTTTTCTGTCTTTTTTGTATATAAATGGATGTTTATCCTCCAAATCAGGTTTTTCCTGTGTGGTTCCCCAAGGATCTATTCTTGCCACATTATTGTTTTCATTATATATGCCTTTGGGCTACATTTTTAGAAATCACAGAGTATTATTCCATTGTTATGCAGACAACACTCAAATATATGTGCCAGTTAAGCATAATGACAATGCTGGTCTATGTGTGTTAACTGCTTGTTTGTCAGACCAGAAAAAGGCATGGATGTCCAGAGGCACTTGTGTTTTGACCTTTAGCTGTCTCTGGCAGCTTAAATCAAGTGTTGGGCTGCTTACAGGCCAATCTCAATTCTACCCTTTCTGTCAAAAATACTAGAAAAGGCAGTGTCCTCACAATTATGCTCCTTTTTTAGAAAGAAATGGTATCTGTGAGGATTCCCAGTCAGGATTTAGACCGTATCATAGTACTGAGACTGCTCTCATTAGTTACAAATGATTTACTCTTATCATCCGATCGTGGTTGTATCTCTATTAGTGTTATTGGATCTTAGCGCTGCATTCGATACTATCAACCACAACATTCTTTTGACTCGAAAATTATGTTGGCATTAGTGGAATTGCATTGGCATGGTTTAAATCATACTTATCTGACCGTTATCAGTTTGTAGCAGTAAATGAAGAGATGTCACACCGATCACAAGTTCAGTATGGAGTACCGTAAGGCTCAGTGCTAGGACCGTTGCTTTTCACCCTGTACATGCTACCACTGGGAGATATCATTAGGAAGCATGGCGTTAGTTTTCATTGTTATGCTGACGATGCTCAGCTCTATATTTCTTCACGCCCTGACAAAACTTACCAATTCACAAGATTAAGGGAATGCATAGCTGATATAAAAAATTGGATGACTAGTAATTTCCTGCAACTTAATTCAGAAAAAGCTGCATTTTTAATTATTGGACAAAACTCCAAAAGTAGTAACCTAAAATACTGTCTAACACTTAATGGCTGCTCTGTCAAGTCCTCGTTGTCAGTTAGGAACCTGGGTGTGCTCTTTGATTCCAATCTTTCATTTGAAAGCCACGTTTCTACCATCTTAAAAATATATCTAAATTACAGCACATGCTTTCAATGACAAATGCTGAACAGTTAGTTCATGCGTTCATGACCTCAAGGCTAGATTATTGTAATGCTCTACTGGGTGGTTGCCCTGCTCACTTAATAAATAAACTGCAGCTGGTGCAAAACGCAGCAGCTCGAGTTCTTGCTAGAACCAGGAAGTATGACCATATTAGGCCGGTTCTGTCAACACTGCATTGGCTCCCTATTAAACATTGCATACATTTTAAAATCTTGCTAATTACTTACAAAGCACGAAATGGTTTAGGTCCCCAGTACTTGAGCGAACTCTTAACGCATTATACTCAGTCACGTCTATTGTGGTCTCAAAATTCTGCCCAGTTGATAATACCTAGAATATCAAAATCAACTGCAATCTAGACTAAAAACGCATCTTTTTATTATGGCATACTCATAAAACATTTTTAATTTCTATTATTCAAATCAATTAACTGACTGTTAGGCTGCATTAACTAGGTCAGCCGGAACCGGGAACAGGCCGTATCCAGATCAGATGGTGGACCTGCACCCAGACATGACCAATGCATCCCTGAAGTGTCTGCAGAGACCGTGTCAATTAGTCTTCCCTCTGAAACAGTTTAATCGACATGTCATCCTCAATCCTCAAAAAAATAAAGTGATGCCTCCAATCTTTCGAAGGTTGCCAGAATAATAATCATACACTGTTTGTTAATTGGCCAGAGGAGAACTGGCACCCCGACTGAGTTTCTCCCAAGGTTTATATTTCTCCATTATGCCACCTGATGGAGTTTTGGTTCTTTGCCACTGTCGCCTTTGGCTTGCTCAGTTGGAGACACTAAATTTTCAACTACCATAAATATCCAAATACATTTAATTACTAAACTAAATTAACTATATCAACTAAATTACTGATCTGCTCACATTGTCGCTATATGATAATTGAAATGAGCTAGATGACATCAACGTTTTCTCCAGAGCGGCTGTACAGCCGAATCAAATTCTGTTGCATTATTTTCCTGTTTAACACTGTGAAGCTGCTTTGAAACAATCGGCATTGTAAAAAGCACTATATAAATAAAGTTGACTTGACTGTCTCTGGCAGCTTACATCAATGCAGTAGTCAAATCATACTTTTTCCAGCTAAGACTACTGGCTAAAGTTAAACACTTTTTAACCCCTGCTGAGTTCGAGAGAATAATACATGCATTTATATTTTCTTGTCTAGGCCATTCTATTAATATAGGTATTAGTCAATCCTATATGAACCATTTGCAGCTTCTAGACTTCTCACTAGCACATGCAAATATTGAGCACATTACGGTGTGTGTTAAAATAGTGTTTAAGGTTTTACTTTGTTTTTAAGGTATTTAATTGTCTGGCACCTTCTTATTTATCTGAACTTGTGACTGTTAACATATCTGCTAGATGTTTAAGGTCATCAAATCAGAATCTGTTGGTTTCTGGCCTACCTAGGTAATCACTACAGAATCTCTGTTTAAAGCAAAACGTAAAAACCTACCTTTTAGAGAAGGCTGTGAGTCTTTTTGTTTCTTTGAGTTTCTCTGTATGTATAATTGTCTTTGTATGTTATTTTATTGTTTTGATTAATGTTTATTTATATATATTTATTTATATTTGTTCTTACTTTTTTTGTACTGCACAATGGTCAGCGACTGTTGTTTTATTCTGCTATAGATAAAACAATATGAACTAAACTAATAATTGTTGTCAAACATGCAAACAGGTGCTGTAGGTTAAAGGTTTAGAGCACATCAAATATGATAAATGGAAGTTCAAACATATTTGACACATAAGAACAAACACCATTGGTTCTTGCTGAAGTGCTTGGTGACACCAGAAAAACTTCATTGATTATCGTGTGCCAAGCAATACCGTATTTGATTAGATTTTTCTAGGTTTGGAACATTTTGGGTGAACTATTCCTTTAATATTCAAATGGACATTTGGCTACTATTGTAGGTAATGAAGCCTTTCTAAAATCTAGCCAATAGCTGGGACCACTTTTTGGTGAAAGTGTCCAGAAAATTTTGGGTGAAAAATGCAGCATAAATAATTTTTTGTGTTGATATATTTATTACTATGTTGCACATTCAGAATATTCTTAACTAGATTTGCATAATTGTGATAATATTGCTCATCTTTAGATACTTTTATGTTCCAAGTTGTCTCATTATATTATATTTTCATACATATTATTTCATGTTGCTATCTTAAAGGATGGGTATAGTAATTATTCGTCACCTGAAAAGGCTGGAGAGGGTGATTGTAGGATACTTGGAAATCTCAGATGCTCCAGAGGAGAAATGCAGACTGAGTATCCTGGATGCTCTGCAAAAGACTCTGCAGATTGCTTGGCCATGGTAACCATCCAAAGCATCAAACATGCACAATGCTTTAGTGTGACTACATGAAATTGACTATAAATCGGTTCTTAGATTATTCCACTCTCTTGTATGCTTATTTCAGATGTATTTTGCTCTAAACACAGTGTTTATTCAATATTTCTATAGTATGGAGAAGAGGATGGGTTTACTAACTCAGAGTCTTCTGAAGTTTCTGGTTGACATCTCATCAGACTCAATACCCACTCAGCTGAAAGAGCACCTCATGACTGAAGCATCCCACTGTTTACTGCTGCTCAACCACTGCTCAAAAGGAAAACTACAGGTAAGAATATTGATTCTTAATTTTGTGAAATCTTGTGATTTATAGAAACTAACACAAAGGTAAAAGCTGTCATCCTGTGCTTGTTTTATCATTTATATAAGTTTATTACAATTATAAACGCATAATAATGGCAGATTTAGAAGCCTAATCTTCTTTGTAAGTGATTAATTAGAACTTACAAAGCTTTTATGAGAGATTGTTACATACATATTGCAAGCATTTTCTACATGTTTAAGCCATGTTTTTCCATTTCTCCTTGCCTTTTTCACCCTTTTTCTAGACTCTTCTGAGAGAGGTAGACAGCAGTTGTGTCTCTGACCCTGTGTTGATGAGTATCCAGAAAGTCACTGCAGCACCTCTGTGTCAATAAGCTGTTTGACTACTTCGCCAAACTTCACCTCCATAAATGGGAAAAGTGGCGAGTAGAATCTGATTCAGCGATCTTTTCACTTCATGCTATGACTGTAATTACACTCTCTGCGGACTATCTAATGGAACTGTTTCTATATATTCAAGAGAGAGATTGAGAGAGAAATAAAAATGTAAATCAACCTGACTTGAAAGTTGATTTCCCCCAAATACTTTTCTCAATTACATTTAAATAAAATTTTTGAATAAACTGTACTTCTTGCTGTACAGAGCCAGGTCTCCTTCAAAGTACAGGTTTTTGTCTTTAGTAAATGCATTTGTAAATACAAGTACTTTTCATCTAAATGACTTCAGGTAACCTGTAAATAACACATTCATTCTAATGTGTCCAATATAGTTTTAAAATCCTGGAAAGTGCATTCCATTATCATCCCCATTCATTCCAGTTGCGTCTGTTAGTGCAGGTTACCTGAAAGTACATCTTTCTTCATTGTGCTTTGTTGTGGGATTGGGTGTCGCATGCCTTGTTTATGATGTCTTCTCAACTACATAAATTACAGTTTTTTAAAAATGCTTACACAGGGTGTTCAGGGTGATGTGCAGTATTAGGTTTCCTCCACACATAGCATTTTGCATTAAGACCAAAAATAATTGGCCAGAGCACCTTCTTCCACATGTTTGCTGTGTCCCCCACATGGCTTGACGCAAACTGCAAATGGGACTTCCTATGGCTTTCTTTCAACAATGTTTTTTTTCTTGTCACTCTTCCATAAAGGCCAGATTTGTGGAGTGCATGACTAATAGTTGTCCTGTGGACAGATTCTCCCACCTGAGCTGTGGATCTCTGCTGCTCCTCCAGAGTTACCATCTTGACTGCTTCTCTGATTAATGCACTCCTTGCCCAGCCTGTCAGTTTTAGGTGGACGGCCATGTCTTGGTAGGTTTGCAGTTGTGCCATACTTTTTAAATTTTCAGATGATGGATTGTGCTCAAGGCTTGGGATACTGATTTAACCTAATAATTTTTGTTTGTTTTTACACAATAACCAGAAATGCAAGGGGTTAAAATAATTTCTTTCTCAAAACAATGAGTTTTGATTTCTAATTGATCAGTTAATGTATAATGCGTGTTTTCACACATGATCATTGGGTGTAGATTAAATAAAGTAATTTATTTAAATGGCAGTGTTTTCCAAATGAAACAAAAGAGCTGTTAGGTTTGAGTGGTGTTTAATGTGTCTAACTGTGTTTAGAGTTTTGCAAAGAGTTAGACTTAGTCTGAAGATTAGGTACATAAGTGAATGTTTTCACTGACATTTAGTTTTTCTAATTGCTTACACAATTTGAGGCCCACTCAATCAACTTGCCACTACAAATTTACACTAGAACCCAATTGTGTGGCAGAAAGTACAATTTGGAGCAACACATGACTCTACTATACTTGGGATCTGCTTCAGATACATCAGATAAAGTTTTTATGTTTGAACAGAGGGGGAAACCTAATCCCTAAAAATGTGCTATAAATGGCTGATAACTGTCTGATGTTTGACAAACAGGTAATATAGATAGCAAAACAACTTTGCATGAGAATTATCCAATTTAAACATTCTCAGTTAATACATATAAAGCATGTAATTGCTACAATTTAAAATAATAAAATATTTTAATTGACTGGTTGAATGAAAGATTTAAATAACAGCAGTTGGAGATAGATTCTTTGGACAGTTATGCTCTTGTCCCACCATTATTTATAAGATACATTTATAAAACATATTTACCTGTTTTATATTTATTTTTTTACAACAGTGGTTCCCAAGCTGGGGGGCATGGTAAGGCTAAGGAATGGTGTTCAGTCAGATGATTGTTATGCAAAAGAAACCTCTTTGGGGTGATATCAATTTTGGTAATAATCCTGCTTTACTATTATCCTACTTTTCTTTTTGTGAATCTTGGTTAGGGTGGAAGAACTGTAACTTTATGCACAACTGCCAGCTTGCATGGAGATGTTCCAGAGACACCGGCATCTTCAAATACCCGTTTGCTGCTCACCAGTGGCTGTTTTAATACAATTAATTTCTTTAAAAAGCCTTTATCTGACTGTCAAAGATTGTTTCTTTAGTGCTCTAAATCTTTTGATAATGCAATAATCTCTATTGAGTTTTAACAAAATATTAGGTTTTCATGCCTTTTGCAAGGCATTGCACCTTTTCATCTTCAGAAATAACTTTTTCCCATATTGCATGAGAACTGTGACACTTAACAATGTGAAACAACTCTAGTTAAAACCCTGGAAAGCAGGTTTTCCATTTACTAGACCACCATTTACTAGTCTACTTTGCCAGTAGACCTGGCAAACTATTTAAACAACCTGACTGAGATTGAAAACATTACAAAGATATGAGAGGGAAAAAAAAAAAACTTTATTTAAAAAAACTATAATCTGAATGTGTATTGTATAGAACTCCTAATGATATGTCACTTGCGTAATTTGGAACGCATCGTTTTGTGACTGAATAATATCTGTATTATATATATATATATATATATATATATATATATATATATACACAGTGGATACTAGAGGTGTGGAGGAAGTTTTTTTTCCTATTTTGTTGCTGCTCCCTCTTAACAGAGATATTTAAAAAGGGCCACTAAATCCTACAATCTGTACTAACAACACTGCAGTTTCTAAACAAAAATCAGAACCACACTTTTTTTGGAGGCCCAAATTATCTCAGCTTGATCATGATAAAAAATGTCTGACAATGGTTCTTCTCCAGCATTGTGTAGAACAGATGTCTTCGACCCTGCTCCTGGTGACCCACATTGCCCCGCGGTTCAGTTCCAACACACCTTAATTAGCCAATTAAGCTCTTCAGGATCACTTGAAAACACACATGCAGGTGTGCTGAAGTAGGTTGGACCCCAGGAACAGGGATGAAGACCTCTGGCTTAGAGAAAAAACAATGGTTTCTTTTAGATGTAAACAGTTTTGGGTCATACGTCATGGGCCCCGAGTCACTCTTTTATTTTATATTATTTAATCATCTTCATAATTGTTTCCACTTTAGGCAGTTTGACTCTATCAATGTTTTCTAGTGGTCTGCAGTGTAATTGCAGATGTAAAATGAAAATGATGTATGAGATGTAAAAGATGATCCAAATAAAACATGCATTCAAACACAACACAAACAACATTTGTATATTTAGTATGTTCCCATTAGAACACCAGCTACAGTCAAACAGGCACTAAAATATATAGTTATAGCTAAAATGTACACTATTTCAAATAAAGTTTATTACTGTATGAATATTGGTCACACAATGGAACATCATAAATACTGATGTACAAACAATCCCATCACATTAGATATTTTGTTGAGTGTAATTAAATGCAGATGAAATAATAGATCAAGTTCCATGATTTGGAAATGTTCCACAAGGCAGCAGAGTTCTACTGTTGGTGTGATTATTAGTTTAGTCTCTATATGGCCTTGTTTTTCTGAGCTGGTTCTGTCTCTTGTTCATATTCTATCTCCACATAGGCCCGTTTTTTCCTGATTGGGCCTTTGAGTGGAGCTTTTCCTTTGTTTTGGCCTTGCCCTTTTCCTCCAACTCTTCCTCACTGGATTCTTCTTCATCACTGCTTACCTTCAGGTTGTTCATATCCTGTAAAATAAATTCAGGATTAAAATAATGTCACTCTGAGATATTAAATTATGTTTTACAGCATCATACCTCAAAATCACTGAGATCACTCTCTTCAATCTCATCCTCAGCAATAAATTTCTCGTCCCAGACACCTGAGGAGGAGAAACCCCCGGAATAAAAATTACATATTATATATGTAGAAATTACACACACACACATACATATACACACATATATAACTTTAAATTATAAAAATAATAATTTGATGCAGCCTTGGGGAGCATAAGGGACTTTTTTTTTTTTTTTTAAGTCAAACAAAAACATTTTTAAAATCTCACCATCCCCAAACTTTTGAAAAGTAGTGTACACTGTCCTGTAAAAGACAAGAACTGATAAAATCGTTTTTAGCGTTACTGGCAGGGGGAAAAAAAAGTTAATACCTCATCATCATCATCTTCTTCCTCCTCCTCTGATTCTAATTCACTCTCCTCATCCTGTTTTTCCATAGCTTTATCAAAGGCGTGGATGGGGAAGTTGTATATGTCTCCATACTAAAAAAATGAAAAAAGGAAACTTTAAATGCAATCACGGATCTGGCACAAAAGCAGGAAAAGCATGTGCCAAAGATTTACGTACTGTTCCTTGTTTTAGACGGTCTAGCAGTTCTTTTTCTATAGCATTTTCCAGCTGAGCAGCAATAAGTGCTTTTTCCTGTTGGTGAGAAGGAAAAGTGAGTAAATAACACACAAATTCAACTCCACATTTGATCCAATAAGTTATTTTGAATAAGGGGAGAACTCAGCTAAGTCTGTATCAACACTCAAAAAAAAAAAAAAAATTCTGAATTGCATGCATCATCAGTAAATCACTTACCTCCCTTCTTTTTTCTCGTCTCTCTACTTTTCTACTGAGTGGAACCAGTTTTCTCCTGGATAAAAAAAAAAAAAAGCACCATGTATAATAGGCACTGAAATTACTCAACCATTCACCTTTTTATTATTATTTTTTTTAAATGAATACTTTTCTTGATCAAAAGTAAATACATTTTACGATGTTATGAAAGACTTCAAATAGACTTGTTTCCACAAAAATACTAAGCGGCGACACCGTTTTTAACAATGAAAAATATCTTGAACACCAAATCAGTATATTATAATTATTTCTTGACATTGAAAACTGGAGTAATGGCTGCTGAAAATTCAGCTTTGCTAAACAGGAACAAATAACATTCTAAAATACAATACATTTTACAATTTCACAATATTACTGTACTGTAATCATATAAATGCAGCCTCATGAGCAGAAGAGACATTTCAGAAACAAAAAAAAATCTTAGATTTCAAACTTTAGAATGGTAATGTGTCATCTACCTTAAAGATCTGGCTACTTAGAACAAAGAAATAGACATGAAATATTATTTTGAGCTAAAATTATTTGATGCGAGAAGGAAGAGATAAGTTTAATGACATATGGCAAAGCTAGCACAACCTTCACAGCAGAATGCAGCAATTGAACTGAAGAAAGGTACTCACTGTCGTTTCAGCGTGAGTTTGCGGATTCGAATTAGATACTGTGTGATCTTCGTCAAGCGCTGTTTGCACTTGTGTCTGATGTACCGCGGCCAATAGATAAGGTTTTCATCAATCTGTTCCAAAGCCTTCGCATAGTTTCTATCAAGTTTCACCTAAGACAGAGTTCAAGTAAGAGTAGCACGAGCATAATAAGCATTTCAATGTGAATGATATCAAATGATCCATGTTTCTTGCTCGTTTTGATTCTCATACCTTCTCCCACATGCGAGCAGGAATGCTGCTCTCTCAATAACTTTCATGTAAAGATAGCACAGGCCTAATGAAACAGAACAGTTGTAATGATCAAAAAAAAAAAGTATTCAAACATTTTGCTGACATTTAAAGTCCACAGGGTTGCAAAAGCTTTTTAAAATGATTATCTTACCTTTCTCCTCTTTTACAGTAGCATACTGACTGTTCGCAAGAGGACAAGAAGACCGATTGCAAAGGCCTGTGATGTTATATTCATTACGACAGAACTGTTGAGTTTTCGTTCTTCAACGACAAGAAATCAAAAGTTAGATGTCATATTCTTCTACAATTTGGGGAATGGATATAAAAAGAAACAATTAGTAGGCGCAGTATCACATATACTTACTTTACTTTGTAGGAACAAAAACTCTTATTGCCGATAAGATCCCATATAACCTTTAAAAGACAGGTGATTCAATATCAAGGATTATGTTCAGCAACGTAAAATAAACTAATTGATGTGCATAGGTCATTTCTTTATCAATTACAACGACCGGTGTTTAACGTTACTGCTAAAACAGACACAACACCTATGAAATTTTATTTTGGTAATATTTTGTTTAAATTATTACTGGTTCAGTAAAATATCATTCAACTAATCCGTGTTGTTTGTCTATACATAACGTTACGTATATATCATACATTATATTTTCATTGCAAGACTGTACTTACGTCGTCGTGTTGCATTCTGACAGCTTGTTTATAAAGTCGTCACTTTGAAAGTTGTGTACAGTACGTAAATACCAGCGCTAATTTGATACAATGAAATTAGCGATAAAATGTTTATAATAGCCCAATCAACTGTGATCAAACAAACAGCACATGGTAGTTAGAGGCGGCAGCCATGTTAACACTATGAGCTACCGAGATGCGCCTCGTGATTCTATAACTCTTCTTCTTGTTTAATGGCGATCTACTCTTTAGGAGCAATGTCGCCATCTAATGTACTGGAGGAAAAAACTTCTTCTTCTTCTTCTTCTTCTTCTTCTTCTTCTTCTTCTTCTTCTTCTTCTTCTTCTTCTTCTTCTTCTTCTTCTTCTTCTTCTTCTTCTTCTTCTTCTTCGTCCTCCTCGTCCTCCTCCTCCTCCTTCTTCTTCTGGCGTTTTATGGCGGTTGGCAAACAAACGATAAGTGCATTCCCGCCACTTACTGGACTGGAGTGTGGACCATTGATGGAATTGGAAGAACTAAATAATTAAATCAATGAATGAAAGTATAAAATAAAATAAATGAATAAATGAATAAATATTTATTATTATTATTTTTATTTTTAAATGGTTCAAATTATAATACAAATTCATAATCTACAGTTGACCTAATTAATGCACAATATATTCTTTTCAAGGAGTGACATCTGGCACCCCAATCCATCTTAAGATATTTAAAACTTTTTGCATTTATCAACTATTTTTTGAATATGAATTGCAAATGTCAGTTTTGTGTCTAACTGTATCCCCATATATCTTATAACATTCACTTGTTCTAATTGTTTGCCGTATAGTTGTAACCTTATACTAGGACATTCTCTCTTTTTTGAAAAATGAATAACCTGTGTTTTCAACACTGATGAACAACATCCACATTTATCTGTCCACGTTTCCACCTCATTAATTGCATTTTGAATACTTTTAACCACATGCGTAACATTCCTCCCTCTCTTCCACAGTGCTCCATCATCCACAAACAGAGACTTTTCAACTCCTGCACTAACCTGGGAAAAGATGTCATTAATCATTACATTAAATAGGATAGGGCTACACACACACTTCCTTGGGGGTACCATTTTTGATATAATATGTTTTGGAGTATGATGATCCCATTCTGAACTGAATAGTGTCAAAAGGAAACTATGAAACCAGTTAAACATTCTTCTTCCTCCAATACCCATCGTATACAGTTTAATTAGAAGCCCCTCTTTCCATATCATTATCCTAGGCCTTCTAAAAGCCCTAATAAAACTTCCTTATTAACTTGAGATTTCCTGATGTCAGACTCTATGCATAAAACCGCATCCATAGTTTTCCGACCTTTCCGAAACCCACTCTGGAAAGAAAAATATCCTTTACTTTTCATCACATGATTTAATCTAAAAATAACCATTCTCTCCATAATTTTACACAGATTACTTCTTCTTCTTCTTCTTCTTTCTGTTTTAAATGGCGAGTTGCATACAAGTGCACTACCGCAACCTATTGGGAACTGAACTTGAGACTAATCCTAGAGACTAGAGACTCTATTCATGCGGACCTACTCTCTCCCTCCAAGACACTTCAGGATCCAAGCCACACTATCACTATCACTATCACACTATCTGCACACTGTATAACATCATGTTCTCGCCTAGTTTCTCCATTTCCACACCAATTACTCAAACCTGACGGGACTTTTAATATTATATGCATAGTATTATTTAACCTTGTATGGCTTATTCTGAGTCTGGAAATTACACATTCTTCTTTCCTTTCTCCTCCTGAATTCCTTACTCTTCCCACTTTCGGTTCTAAAGAGTATAAGATGTCTACCTTTTGTTTCATTATCCTATCTATTTTGCCACTTATTATGCATTTGTTTCTAGATTATTGATTTGATCTCTGATCTGCTGTACTTTATCTTCATCTCAGTATCGTTATTCTGTTATGCCAAACAATTTGCTTCCTCATTTCCTTCAACATCAATATGGGAAAAACATATTTCTTGCATGGGAGCCTGAAGTTTAAAATCCTGTGGACCAATCAGAGCACATGTTAGTCAAAATAAAACATAAAAGTAACATACCACAATATACATATTTATTACACAACAAAAGTAAATTGTATGCAGTTTTCCACTGAGCCTGCAACATCTGTAGACATACAAAACAGTATCCTTGTCCGTCCATCCAGGCCATGATCTGAACGTCCATTAACAGCCAGATTTATTCAATAAATGACGTAAATAAAGATGTCCAATCAGTACACAATCGAAACATCCATTAACATCTAGAATTAGTCGGTAAATGACGTGAATGAAGATGTCCAATCTAACGCACACATTCTTGTGTGCAATGCAAAAGCTCTTCAATGCACAAGATCTTGCATGCAACTCAATGCAAATGCACTTGTCTTGTCAATGCAAGAGTTCTTGTATGAATTGCAAAGGTAATTATCTCTTGTATGCAATGCAAAAATACTTATCTCTTTTAGGTATGCAATGCAAAAGCTTGTCAATCTTCAACGAGTACAAAAGAACTCGTGCATTGACAAGACAAGTGCATTTCCATTGAGTTGCCTACAAGATCTCGTTGAAGAGATAAGTATTTTTCCATTGATTTATTGTATACAAAAGAACTCTTTGTGCCCTGAAAAGATGATTGCTTTGGCATTGGCTTTGCATTCAAGATCTCGTTGTGCACTGAAAGATACGTGCGTTGGAAAAGATTTCCATTGCACAAAATTTTCCATTGCATACAAAAACTTGTGCCCTGAAAAGATGATTGCTTTGGCATTGTATACAAACTCCTTGTGCATTGATTAGAAAAGCGCTGTTGCATTGTATAATATAACTTGTACATTGAAGAGATAAGTTCTTTGCACTGAATTGCATATAAGAACTAGGTGTGCATTGACTAGCTAAATGCTTTTGCATTGCATACTGAAGAGATAAGTATTTTTACATTACATCGGAAAAGATTTCCATTGCACAAAATTTTCCATTGCATACAAAGAACTCGTTGTACCCTGAACAGATGATTGCTTTGGCATTGTATACAAAACTCCTTGTGCATGATTAGAAAATCACTGTTGCATTGAATGAGTAACTTGTGCATTGAGGAGATAAGTTCTTTGTAATGAATTGCATATAGGAACTAGGTGTGGATTGACTAGCTAATTGCTTTTGCATTGCATATACTGAAGAGATAAGTATTTTTGCATTGCATACTGAAGAGATAAGTATTTTTGCATTGCATACAAGAATTACCTTTGTAATAATAATAATTATGCATTGCAATGCAAACGCACGTATCCTTCAATGCACAACGAGATCTTGAATGCAACGCCAATGCCAAAGCAATCATCTGTTCAGGGCACAAAGACTTCTTTTGTATACAATAAATCAATGGAAAAATACTTCTCTCTTCAACGAAATCTTGCATGCAACTCAATGCAAATGCACTTGGCATGTCAATGCACGAGTTTTTGTATGAATTGCAAAGGTCTTGTATGCAATGCAAAAATATGTATCTCTTCAGTATGCAATGCAAAAGCAATTAGCTAGTCAATCCACATCTAGTTCCTATATGTAATGCAATTACATATAATTCTTTTGTGCAATGGAAATCTTTTCCAATGCAATGCAAAAATACTTATCTTCAATGCAATGCAAAAGCAATTTGTTTGTCAGTGCACACCTAGTTCCTATATGTAATGCAATGCAAAGAACTTATTCCTCTTTGCACAAGTGATTTTATTGCAACAGCGCTATTCTAATCAATGCACAAGGAGTTTTTGTATACAATGCCAAAGCAATCTTCTGTTCAGGGCACAACGAGTTCTTTGTATGCAATGGAAAATTTGTGCAATGGAAATCTTTTGTTCTATGGAAATCTTTTCCAATGCAATGCAAAAATACTTATCTCTTCAATGCAATGCAAAAGCAATTAGCTAGTCAATCCACACCTAGTTCCTATATGCAATTCAGTTCTACAATTCTTTGTATGCAATGGAAAACTTAATGCAATTAGCTAGTCAATGCACACCTAACTAGGTGCAATTCAAGTGCAA
Organism: Paracanthobrama guichenoti; assembly: GCA_018749465.1. Lineage (NCBI taxonomy): Eukaryota > Metazoa > Chordata > Actinopteri > Cypriniformes > Gobionidae > Paracanthobrama > Paracanthobrama guichenoti. The sequence goes on from JAGHMJ010000879.1 coordinate 273,106, forward strand.
TGAGATTTTGAATGCAACGAATGCACTTATCTCTTCAACGCACACGTTCTTGTGTGCAATGCAAAAGCTCTGCACAACGAGATCTTGCATGCAACTCAATGCAAATGCATTTGGCTTGTCAATGCACAAGTTTTTGTATGAATTGCAAAGGTAATTATATCTCTTGTATGCAATGCAAAAATATTTATCTCTTTAGTATGCAATGCAAAAGCAATTAGCTAGTCAATCCACATCTAGTTCCTATATGCAATTCAGTGCAAATACCTTATCTCTTCAATACACAAGTTATTTTATACAATGCAAAAGCGCTTTTCCAGTAAATGCACAAGGAGTTTTGTATACAATGCCAAAGCAATCATCTGTTCAGGGCAAAACGAGTTATTTGTATGCAATGTAAAATTTTGTGCAATGGAAATCTTTTCCAATGCATAATTATCATTGCAATGCAAACGCACGTATCCTTCTACAATGCATACTAATCCATAATTATGCATTGCATTGCAAACGCACGTAACCAATGCACAACGAGATCTTGAATGCAACACCAATGCCAAAGCAATCATCACTTGGCTTGTCAATGCACAAGTTTTTTTGTATGAACTGCAAAGGTTATTATCTCTTGTATGCAATGCAAAAATATTAATCTCTTCAGTATGCATTGCAAAAGCAATTCGTTTGTCAGTGCACAACTAGTTCCTATATGTAATGCAATGCAAAGAACTTATCTCTTCTATGCACAAGTGGTTTTATTGCAACAGCGCTTTCTAATCAATGCAAAAGGAGTTCTTGTATACAATGCCAAAGCAATCATCTGTTCAGGGCACAACGAGTTCTTTGTATGCAATGGAAAATTTTGTGCAACGGAAATCTTTTCCAATGCATGATTATGCATTGCAATGCAAACGCACGTATCCAATGCAAAACGAGTTCCTGTATGCAATGGAAAAATACTGATCTCTTCAATGCACACGTTCTTGTGTGGAATGGAAAAGCTCTTCAATGCACAGTTTCAACTAGATCTTGCATGCAACTCAATGCAAATGCACTTGTCTTGTCAATGCAGGAGTTCTTGTATTGCAAAGGTAATTATCTCTTGTATGCAATGCAAAAATACTTATCTCTTCAGTGTGCAATGCCAAAGCAATTAAGCTAGTCAATCACACACTAGTTAGTTCCTATATGCAATTCAGTGCATAAGTTATTTTATACAATGCACCAGCGCTTTTCTAATCAATGCACAAGGAGTTTTGTATACAACGCCAAAGCAATCATCTGTTCAGGGCACAAAGAGTTCTTTTGTATACAATAAATCAATGTAAAAATACTTATCTCTTCAACGAGATCTTGTAGGCAACTCAATGGAAATGCACTTGTCTTGTCAATGCACGAGTTCTTTTGTATTTATTGCAAATTAATCTCTTAAGGTAGATTCTTGAGGTAATTATCTCTTGTATGCAATGCAAAAATATTTATCTCACCAGTATGCAATGCAAAAGCAATTAGTTTGTCAGTGCACACCTACTACCTATATGCGATTCAGTGCAAAGACCTTATCTCTTCAATACACAAGTTATTTTATACAATGCAAAAGCGCTATTCCTAATCAATGCACAAGGAGTTTTTGTATACAATGCCAAAGCAATCTTCTGTTCAGGGCACAACGAGTTCTTTGTATGCAATGGAAAATTTGTGCAATGGAAATCTTTTGTTCTATGGAAATCTTTTCCAATGCAATGCAAAAATACTTATCTCTTCGATGCAATGCAAAAGCAATTAGCTAGTCAATCCACACCTAGTTCCTATATGCAATTCAGTTCTACAATTCTTTGTATGCAATGGAAAACTTTGTGCAATGGAAATAATTTCCAATGCAATGCAAAAATACGTATCTCTTCAATGCAATGCAAAAGCAATTAGCTAGTCAATGCACACCTAACTAGGTGCAATTCAGTGCAATGAGATTTTGAATGCAACGAATGCACTTATCTCTTCAACGCATACGTTCTTGTGTGCAATGCAAAAGCTCTGCACAACGAGATCTTGCATGCAACTCAATGCAAATGCATTTGGCTTGTCAATGCACGAGTTTTTGTATGAATTGCAAAGGTAATTATATCTCTTGTATGCAATGCAAAAATATTTATCTCTTCAGTATGCAATGCAAAAGCAATTAGCTAGTCAATCCACATCTAGTTCCTATATGCAATGCAATTACATATAATTCTTTTGTGCAATGGAAATCTTTTCCAATGCAATGCAAAAATACTTATCTTCAATGCAATGCAAAAGCAATTTGTTTGTCAGTGCACACCTAGTTCCTATATGTAATGCAATGCAAAGAACTTATTCCTCTTTGCACAAGTGATTTTATTGCAACAGCGCTTTCTAATCAATGCAAAAGGAGTTCTTGTATACAATGCCAAAGCAATCATCTGTTCAGGGCACAACGAGTTCTTTGTATGCAATGGAAAATTTTGTGCAACGGAAATCTTTTTGTGCAATGGAAATCTTTTCCAATGCAATGCAAAAATACTTATCTCTTCAATGCAATGCAAAAGCAATTAGCTAGTCAATGCACACCTAACTAGGTGCAATTCAGTGCAATGAGATTTTGAATGCAACGAATGCACTTATCTCTTCAACGCACACGTTCTTGTGTGCAATGCAAAAGCTCTGCACAACGAGATCTTGCATGCAACTCAATGCAAATGCATTTGGCTTGTCAATGCACGAGTTTTTGTATGAATTGCAAAGGTAATTATATCTCTTGTATGCAATGCAAAAAATTTATCTCTTTAGTATGCAATGCAAAAGCAATTAGCTAGTCAATCCACATCTAGTTCCTATATGCAATTCAGTGCAAAGACCTTATCTCTTCAATACACAAGTTATTTTATACAATGCAAAAGCGCTTTTCCAGTAAATGCACAAGGAGTTTTGTATACAATGCCAAAGCAATCATCTGTTCAGGGCACAACGAGTTCTTTGTATGCAATGGAAAATTTTGTGCAAAGGAAATCTTTTTGTGCAATGGAAATCTTCTCCAATGCAATGCAAAAATACTTATCTCTTCAATGCAATGCAAAAGCAATTAGCTAGTCAATCCACACCTAGTTCCTATATGCAATTCAGTTCTACAATTCTTTGTAATGCAATGGAAAACTTTGTGCAATGGAAATAATTTCCAATGCAATGCAAAAATACTTATCTCTTCAATGCAATGCAAAAGCAATTAGCTAGTCAATGCACACCTAACTAGGTGCAATTCAGTGCAATGAGATTTTGAATGCAACGAATGCACTTATCTCTTCAACGCACACGTTCTTGTGTGCAATGCAAAAGCTCTGCACAACGAGATCTTGCATGCAACTCAATGCAAATGCATTTGGCTTGTCAATGCACGAGTTTTTGTATGAATTGCAAAGGTAATTATATCTCTTGTATGCAATGCAAAAATATTTATCTCTTTAGTATGCAATGCAAAAGCAATTAGCTAGTCAATCCACATCTAGTTCCTATATGCAATTCAGTGCAAAGACCTTATCTCTTCAATACACAAGTTATTTTATACAATGCAAAAGCGCTTTTCCAGTAAATGCACAAGGAGTTTTGTATACAATGCCAAAGCAATCATCTGTTCAGGGCAAAACGAGTTCTTTGTATGCAATGTAAAATTTGGTGCAATGGAAATCTTTTCCAATGCATAATTATCATTGCAATGCAAACGCACGTATCCTTCTACAATGCATAATAATCCATAATTATGCACTGCAATGCAAACGCACGTAACCTTCAATGCACAACGAGATCTTGAATGCAACACCAATGCCAAAGCAATCATCACTTGGCTTGTCAATGCACAAGTTTTTTTGTATGAACTGCAAATGTTATTATCTCTTGTATGCAATGCAAAAATATTAATCTCTTCAGTATGCATTGCAAAAGCAATTCGTTTGTCAGTGCACAACTAGTTCCTATATGTAATGCAATGCAAAGAACTTATCTCGTCTATGCACAAGTGATTTTATTGCAACAGCGCTTTCTAATCAATGCAAAAGGAGTTCTTGTATACAATGCCAAAGCAATCATCTGTTCAGGGCACAACGAGTTCTTTGTATGCAATGCAATGCAAAAATACTTATCTCTTCAATGCAATGCAAAAGCAATTAGCTAGTCAATCCACACCTAGTTCCTATATGCAATTCAGTTCTACAATTCTTTGTATGCAATGGAAAACTTTGTGCAATGGAAATAATTTCCAATGCAATGCAAAAATACGTATCTCTTCAATGCAAATGCAAAAGCAATTAGCTAGTCAATGCACACCTAACTAGGTGCAATTCAGTGCAATGAGATTTTGAATGCAACGAATGCACTTATCTCTTCAACGCATACGTTCTTGTGTGCAATGCAAAAGCTCTGCACAACGAGATCTTGCATGCAACTCAATGCAAATGCATTTGGCTTGTCAATGCACGAGTTTTTGTATGAATTGCAAAGGTAATTATATCTCTTGTATGCAATGCAAAAATATTTATCTCTTTAGTATGCAATGCAAAAGCAATTAGCTAGTCAATCCACATCTAGTTCCTATATGCAATTCAGTGCAAAGACCTTATCTCTTCAATACACAAGTTATTTTATACAATGCAAAAGCGCTTTTCCAGTAAATGCACAAGGAGTTTTGTATACAATGCCAAAGCAATCATCTGTTCAGGGCAAAACGAGTTCTTTGTATGCAATGTAAAATTTGGTGCAATGGAAATCTTTTTGTGCAATGGAAATCTTTTCCAATGCAATGCAAAAATACTTATCTCTTCACTGCAATGCAAAAGCAATTAGCTAGTCAATCCACACCTAGTTCCTATGCAATTCAGTTCTACAATTCTTTGTATGCAATGGAAAATTTTGTGCAATGGAAATAATTTCCAATGCAATGCAAAATACTTATCTCTTTAGTATGCAATGCAAAAGCAATTAGCTAGTCAATCCACATCTAGTTCCTATATGCAATTCAGTGCAAAGACCTTCTCTCTTCAATACACAAGTTATTTTATACAATGCAAAAGCGCTTTTCCAGTAAATGCACAAGGAGTTTTGTATACAATGCCAAAGCAATCATCTGTTCAGGGCAAAACGAGTTCTTTGTATGCAATGTAAAATTTGGTGCAATGGAAATCTTTTCCAATGCATAATTATCATTGCAATGCAAACGCACGTATCCTTCTACAATGCATAATAATCCATAATTATGCATTGCAATGCAAACGCACGTAACCTTCAATGCACAACGAGATCTTGAATGCAACACCAATGCCAAAGCAATCATCACTTGGCTTGTCAATGCACAAGTTTTTTGTATGAACTGCAAAGGTTATTATCTCTTGTATGCAATGCAAAAATATTAATCTCTTCAGTATGCATTGCAAAAGCAATTCGTTTGTCAGTGCACAACTAGTTCCTATATGTAATGCAATGCAAATAACTTATCTCTTCTATGCACAAGTGATTTTATTGCAACAGCGCTTTCTAATCAATGCAAAAGGAGTTCTTGTATACAATGCCAAAGCAATCATCTGTTCAGGGCACAACGAGTTCTTTGTATGCAATGCAATGCAAAAATACTTATCTCTTCAATGCAATGCAAAAGCAATTAGCTAGTCAATCCACACCTAGTTCCTATATGCAATTCAGTTCTACAATTCTTTGTATGCAATGGAAAACTTTGTGCAATGGAAATAATTTCCAATGCAATGCAAAAATACGTATCTCTTCAATGCAAATGCAAAAGCAATTAGCTAGTCAATGCACACCTAACTAGGTGCAATTCAGTGCAATGAGATTTTGAATGCAACGAATGCACTTATCTCTTCAACGCATACGTTCTTGTGTGCAATGCAAAAGCTCTGCACAACGAGATCTTGCATGCAACTCCAATGCAAATGCATTTGGCTTGTCAATGCACGAGTTTTTGTATGAATTGCAAAGGGTAATTATATCTCTTGTATGCAATGCAAAAATATTTATCTCTTTAGTATGCAATGCAAAAGCAATTAGCTAGTCAATCCACATCTAGTTCCTATATGCAATTCAGTGCAAAGACCTTATCTCTTCAATACACAAGTTATTTTATACAATGCAAAAGCGCTTTTCCAGTAAATGCACAAGGAGTTTTGTATACAATGCCAAAGCAATCATCTGTTCAGGGCAAAACGAGTTCTTTGTATGCAATGTAAAATTTGGTGCAATGGAAATCTTTTTGTGCAATGGAAATCTTTTCCAATGCAATGCAAAAATACTTATCTCTTCACTGCAATGCAAAAGCAATTAGCTAGTCAATCCACACCTAGTTTATGCAATTCAGTTCTACAATTCTTTGTATGCAATGGAAAATTTTGTGCAATGGAAATAATTTCCAATGCAATGCAAAATACTTATCTCTTTAGTATGCAATGCAAAAGCAATTAGCTAGTCAATCCACATCTAGTTCCTATATGCAATTCAGTGCAAAGACCTTCTCTCTTCAATACACAAGTTATTTTATACAATGCAAAAGCGCTTTTCCAGTAAATGCACAAGGAGTTTTGTATACAATGCCAAAGCAATCATCTGTTCAGGGCAAAACGAGTTCTTTGTATGCAATGTAAAATTTGGTGCAATGGAAATCTTTTCCAATGCATAATTATCATTGCAATGCAAACGCACGTATCCTTCTACAATGCATAATAATCCATAATTATGCATTGCAATGCAAACGCACGTAACCTTCAATGCACAACGAGATCTTGAATGCAACACCAATGCCAAAGAAATCATCACTTGGCTTGTCAATGCACAAGTTTTTTTGTATGAACTGCAAAGGTTATTATCTCTTGTATGCAATGCAAAAATATTAATCTCTTCAGTATGCATTGCAAAAGCAATTCGTTTGTCAGTGCACAACTAGTTCCTATATGTAATGCAATGCAAAGAACTTATCTCTTCTATGCACAAGTGATTTTATTGCAACAGCGCTTTCTAATCAATGCAAAAGGAGTTCTTGTATACAATGCCAAAGCAATCATCTGTTCAGGGCACAACGAGTTCTTTGTATGCAATGCAATGCAAAAATACTTATCTCTTCAATGCAATGCAAAAGCAATTAGCTAGTCAATCCACACCTAGTTCCTATATGCAATTCAGTTCTACAATTCTTTGTATGCAATGGAAAACTTTGTGCAATGGAAATAATTTCCAATGCAATGCAAAAATACGTATCTCTTCAATGCAAATGCAAAAGCAATTAGCTAGTCAATGCACACCTAACTAGGTGCAATTCAGTGCAATGAGATTTTGAATGCAACGTAATGCACTTATCTCTTCAACGAGATACGTTCTTGTGTGCAATGCAAAAGCTCTGCACAACGAGATCTTGCATGCAACTCCAATGCAAATGCATTTGGCTTGTCAATGCACAAGTTTTTGTATGAATTGCAAAGGTAATTATATCTCTTGTATGCAATGCAAAAATATTTATCTCTTTAGTATGCAATGCAAAAGCAATTAGCTAGTCAATCCACATCTAGTTCCTATATGCAATTCAGTGCAAAGACCTTATCTCTTCAATACACAAGTTATTTTATACAATGCTTTTCCAGTAAATGCACAAGGAGTTTTGTATACAATGCCAAAGCAATCATCTGTTCAGGGCAAAACGAGTTCTTTGTATGCAATGTAAAATTTGGTGCAATGGAAATCTTTTTGTGCAATGGAAATCTTTTCCAATGCAATGCAAAAATACTTATCTCTTCACTGCAATGCAAAAGCAATTAGCTAGTCAATCCACACCTAGTTCCTATGCAATTCAGTTCTACAATTCTTTGTATGCAATGGAAAATTTTGTGCAATGGAAATAATTTCCAATGCAATGCAAAATACTTATCTCTTTAGTATGCAATGCAAAAGCAATTAGCTAGTCAATCCACATCTAGTTCCTATATGCAATTCAGTGCAAAGACCTTCTCTCTTCAATACACAAGTTATTTTATACAATGCAAAAGCGCTTTTCCAGTAAATGCACAAGGAGTTTTGTATACAATGCCAAAGCAATCATCTGTTCAGGGCAAAACGAGTTCTTTGTATGCAATGTAAAATTTGGTGCAATGGAAATCTTTTCCAATGCATAATTATCATTGCAATGCAAACGCACGTATCCTTCTACAATGCATAATAATCCATAATTATGCATTGCAATGCAAACGCACGTAACCTTCAATGCACAACGAGATCTTGAATGCAACACCAATGCCAAAGCAATCATCACTTGGCTTGTCAATGCACAAGTTTTTTTGTATGAACTGCAAAGGTTATTATCTCTTGTATGCAATGCAAAAATATTAATCTCTTCAGTATGCATTGCAAAAGCAATTCGTTTGTCAGTGCACAACTAGTTCCTATATGTAATGCAATGCAAAGAACTTATCTCTTCTATGCACAAGTGATTTTATTGCAACAGCGCTTTCTAATCAATGCAAAAGGAGTTCTTGTATACAATGCCAAAGCAATCATCTGTTCAGGGCACAACGAGTTCTTTGTATGCAATGCAATGCAAAAATACTGGAAATCTCTTCAATGCAATGCAAAAGCAATTAGCTAGTCAATCCACACCTAGTTCCTATATGCAATTCAGTTCTACAATTCTTTGTATGCAATGGAAAACTTTGTGCAATGGAAATAATTTCCAATGCAATGCAAAAATACGTATCTCTTCAATGCAAATGCAAAAGCAATTAGCTAGTCAATGCACACCTAACTAGGTGCAATTCAGTGCAATGAGATTTTGAATGCAACGAATGCACTTATCTCTTCAACGCATACGTTCTTGTGTGCAATGCAAAAGCTCTGCACAACGAGATCTTGCATGCAACTCCAATGCAAATGCATTTGGCTTGTCAATGCACGAGTTTTTGTATGAATTGCAAAGGTAATTATATCTCTTGTATGCAATGCAAAATATTTATCTCTTTAGTATGCAATGCAAAAGCAATTAGCTAGTCAATCCACATCTAGTTCCTATATGCAATTCAGTGCAAAGACCTTATCTCTTCAATACACAAGTTATTTTATACAATGCAAAAGCGCTTTTCCAGTAAATGCACAAGGAGTTTTGTATACAATGCCAAAGCAATCATCTGTTCAGGGCAAAACGAGTTCTTTGTATGCAATGTAAAATTTGGTGCAATGGAAATCTTTTTGTGCAATGGAAATCTTTTCCAATGCAATGCAAAAATACTTATCTCTTCACTGCAATGCAAAAGCAATTAGCTAGTCAATCCACACCTAGTTCCTATGCAATTCAGTTCTACAATTCTTTGTATGCAATGGAAAATTTTGTGCAATGGAAATAATTTCCAATGCAATGCAAAATACTTATCTCTTTAGTATGCAATGCAAAAGCAATTAGCTAGTCAATCCACATCTAGTTCCTATATGCAATTCAGTGCAAAGACCTTCTCTCTTCAATACACAAGTTATTTTATACAATGCAAAAGCGCTTTTCCAGTAAATGCACAAGGAGTTTTGTATACAATGCCAAAGCAATCATCTGTTCAGGGCAAAACGAGTTCTTTGTATGCAATGTAAAATTTGGTGCAATGGAAATCTTTTCCAATGCATAATTATCATTGCAATGCAAACGCACGTATACTTCTACAATGCATAATAATCCATAATTATGCATTGCAATGCAAACGCACGTAACCTTCAATGCACAACGAGAGCTTGAATGCAACACCAATGCCAAAGCAATCATCACTTGGCTTGTCAATGCACAAGTTTTTTTGTATGAACTGCAAAGGTTATTATCTCTTGTATGCAATGCAAAAATATTAATCTCTTCAGTATGCATTGCAAAAGCAATTCGTTTGTCAGTGCACAACTAGTTCCTATATGTAATGCAATGCAAAGAACTTATCTCTTCTATGCACAAGTGATTTTATTGCAACAGCGCTTTCTAATCAATGCAAAAGGAGTTCTTGTATACAATGCCAAAGCAATCATCTGTTCAGGGCACAACGAGTTCTTTGTATGCAATGTAAAATTTTGTGCAACGGAAATCTTTTGTGCAATGGAAATCTTTTCCAATGCAATGCAAAAATACTTATCTCTTCAATGCAATGCAAAAGCAATTAGCTAGTCAATCCACACCTAGTTCCTATATGCAATTCAGTTCTACAATTCTTTGTATGCAATGGAAAACTTTGTGCAATGGAAATAATTTCAATGCAATGCAAAAATACGTATCTCTTCAATGCAATGCAAAAGCAATTAGCTAGTCAATGCACACCTAACTAGGTGCAATTCAGTGCAATGAGATTTTGAATGCAACGAATGCACTTATCTCTTCAACGCATACGTTCTTGTGTGCAATGCAAAGCTCTGCACAACGAGATCTTGCATGCAACTCAATGCAAATGCATTTGGCTTGTCAATGCACGAGTTTTTGTATGAATTGCAAAGGTAATTATATCTCTTGTATGCAATGCAAAATATTTATCTCTTTAGTATGCAATGCAAAAGCAATTAGCTAGTCAATCCACATCTAGTTCCTATATGCAATTCAGTGCAAAGAAAGACCTTATCTCTTCAATACACAAGTTATTTTATACAATGCAAAAGCGCTTTTCCAGTAAATGCACAAGGAGTTTTGTATACAATGCCAAAGCAATCATCTGTTCAGGGCAAAACGAGTTCTTTGTATGCAATGTAAAATTTGGTGCAATGGAAATCTTTTTGTGCAATGGAAATCTTTTCCAATGCAATGCAAAAATACTTATCTCTTCACTGCAATGCAAAAGCAATTAGCTAGTCAATCCACACCTAGTTCCTATATGCAATTCAGTTCTACAATTCTTTGTATGCAATGGAAAACTTTGTGCAATGGAAATAATTTCCAATGCAATGCAATTCAGTTCTACAATTCTTTGTATGCAATGGAAAAATTTTGTGCAATGGAAATAATTTCCAATGCAATGCAAAATACTTATCTCTTCAATGCAATGCAAAAGCAATTAAAGCAATCCACACCTAGCTATATGCAATTCAGTTCTACAATTCTTTGTATGCAATGGAAAACTTTGTGCAATGGAAATAATTTCCAATGCAATGCATACGTATCTCTTCAATGCAATGCAAAAGCAATTAGCTAGTCAATCCACATCTAGTTCCTATATGCAATTCAGTGCAAAGACCTTCTCTCTTCAATACACAAGTTATTTTATACAATGCAAAAAGCGCTTTTCCAGTAAATGCACAAGGAGTTTTGTATACAATGCCAAAGCAATCATCTGTTCAGGGCAAAACGAGTTCTTTGTATGCAATGTAAAATTTGGTGCAATGGAAATCTTTTCCAATGCATAATTATCATTGCAATGCAAACGCACGTATCCTTCTACAATGCATAATAATCCATAATTATGCATTGCAATGCAAACGCACGTAACCTTCAATGCACAACGAGATCTTGAATGCAACTCCAATGCAAATGCATTTGGCTTGTCAATGCACGAGTTTTTGTATGAATTGCAAAGGTAATTATATCTCTTGTATGCAATGCAAAAATATTTATCTCTTTAGTATGCAATGCAAAAGCAATTAGCTAGTCAATCCACATCTAGTTCCTATATGCAATTCAAGTGCAAAGACCTTATCTCTTCAATACACAAGTTATTTTATACAATGCAAAAGCGCTTTTCAGTAAATGCACAAGGAGTTTTGTATACAATGCCAAAGCAATCATCTGTTCAGGGCAAAACGAGTTCTTTGTATGCAATGTAAAATTTGGTGCAATGGAAATCTTTTTGTGCAATGGAAATCTTTTCCAATGCAATGCAAAAATACTTATCTCTTCACTGCAATGCAAAAGCAATTAGCTAGTCAATCCACACCTAGTTCCTATGCAATTCAGTTCTACAATTCTTTGTATGCAATGGAAAATTTTGGCAATGGAAATAATTTCCAATGTAATGCAAAATACTTATCTCTTTAGTATGCAATGCAAAAGCAATTAGCTAGTCAATCCACATCTAGTTCCTATATGCAATTCAGTGCAAAGACCTTCTCTCTTCAATACACAAGTTATTTTATACAATGCAAAAGCGCTTTTCCAGTAAATGCACAAGGAGTTTTGTATACAATGCCAAAGCAATCATCTGTTCAGGGCAAAACGAGTTCTTTGTATGCAATGTAAAATTTGGTGCAATGGAAATCTTTTCCAATGCATAATTATCATTGCAATGCAAACGCACGTATATCTTCTACAATGCATAATAATCCATAATTATGCATTGCATTGCAAACGCACGTAACCAATGCACAACGAGATCTTGAATGCAACACCAATGCCAAAGCAATCATCACTTGGCTTGTCAATGCACAAGTTTTTTTGTATGAACTGCAAAGGTTATTATCTCTTGTATGCAATGCAAAATATTAATCTCTTCAGTATGCATTGCAAAAGCAATTCGTTTGTCAGTGCACAACTAGTTCCTATATGTAATGCAATGCAAAGAACTTATCTCTTCTATGCACAAGTGATTTTATTGCAACAGCGCTTTCTAATCAATGCAAAAGGAGTTCTTGTATACAATGCCAAAGCAATCATCTGTTCAGGGCACAACGAGTTCTTTGTATGCAATGGAAAATTTTGTGCGGAAATCTTTTCCAATGCATGATTATCTTGCACGTTCATACGTATGCAATGCAAAACGAGTTCTGTATGCAATGGAAAAATACTGATCTCTTCAATGCACACGTTCTTGTGTGGAATGGTTCTCTTCAATGCGAGATCTTGCATGCAACTCAATGCAAATGCACTTGTCTTGTCAATGCAGGAGTTCTTGTATTGCAAAATGTAATTATCTCTTGTATGCAATGCAAAAATACTTATCTCTTCAATGCAATGCAAAGCAATTAGCTAGTCAATGCACACCTAGTTCCTATATGCAATTTCAGTGCACAAGTTATTTTATACAATGCACCAGCGCTTTTCTAATCAATGCACAAGGAGTTTTGTATACAACGCCAAAGCAATCATCTGTTCAGGGCACAAAGAGTGAGTTTTTTTTGTATACAATAAATCAATGGAAAAATACTTATCTCTTCAATGAGATCTTGTAGGCAACTCAATGGAAATGCACTTGTCTTGTCAATGCACGAGTTCTTTTTGTATTTATTGCAAATTAAAAGGTAGATTCTTGAGGTAATTATCTCTTGTATGCAATGCAAAAATATTTATCTCACCAGTATGCAATGCAAAAGCAATTAGTTTGTCAGTGCACAACTAGTTCCTATATGTAATGCAATGCAAAGAACTTATCTCTTCTATGCACAAGTATTTTTACAATGCAACAGCGCTTTCTAATCAATGCAAAAGGAGTTCTTGTATACAATGCCAAAGCAATCATCTGTTCAGGGCACAACGAGTTCTTTGTATGCAATAGAAAATTTTGTGCAATGGAAATCTTTTCCAATGCATGATTATCATTGCAATGCAAACGCACGTATCCAATGCTTCGAGTTACTGTATGCAATAAAAATACTGATCTCTTCAATTACACGTTCTTGTGTGGCAATGGAAAAAGCTCTTCAATGCACGAGATCTTGCATGCAACTCAATGCAAATGCACTTGTCTTGTCAATGCAGGAGTTCTTGTATTGCAAAGGTAATTATCTCTTGTATGCAATGCAAAAATACTTATCTCTTCAGTGTGCAATGCCAAAGCAATTAAGCTAGTCAATGCACACCTAGTTCCTATATGCAATTCAGTGCATAAGTTATTTTATACAATGCACCAGCGCTTTTCTAATCAATGCACAAAGGAGTTTTGTATACAACGCCAAAGCAATCATCTGTTCAGGGCACAAAGAGTTCAATTTTGTATACAATAAATCAATGTAAAAATACTTATCTCTTCAACGAGATAATTGTAGGCAACTCAATGGAAATGCACTTGTCTTGTCAATGCACGAGTTCTTTTGTATTTATTGCAAATTAATCTCTTAAGGTAGATTCTTGAGGTAATTATCTCTTGTATGCAATGCAAAAATATTTATCTCACCAGTATGCAATGCAAAAGCAATTAGTTTGTCAGTGCACACCTAGTTCCTATATGCGATGCAATGCAAAGACCTTATCTCTTCAATGCACAAGTTATTTTATACAATGCAAAAGCGCTATTCTAATCAATGCACAAGGAGTTTTTGTATACAATGCCAAAGCAATCATCTGTTCAGGGCACAACGAGTTCTTTGTATGCAATGGAAAATTTGTGCAATGGAAATCTTTTGTTCTATGGAAATCTTTTCCAATGCAATGCAAAAATACTTATCTCTTCGATGCAATGCAAAAGCAATTAGCTAGTCAATCCACACCTAGTTCCTATATGCAATTCAGTTCTACAATTCTTTGTATGCAATGGAAAACTTTGTGCAATGGAAATAATTTCCAATGCAATGCAAAAATACGTATCTCTTCAATGCAATGCAAAAGCAATTAGCTAGTCAATGCACACCTAACTAGGTGCAATTCAGTGCAATGAGATTTTGAATGCAACGAATGCACTTATCTCTTCAACGCATACGTTCTGTGTGTGCAATGCAAAAGCTCTGCACAACGAGATCTTGCATGCAACTCAATGCAAATGCATTTGGCTTGTCAATGCACGAGTTTTTGTATGAATTGCAAAGGTAATTATATCTCTTGTATGCAATGCAAAATATTTATCTCTTCAGTATGCAATGCAAAAGCAATTAGCTAGTCAATCCACATCTAGTTCCTATATAATGCAATTACATATAATTCAGTGCAATGGAAATCTTTTTCCAATGCAATGCAAAAATACTTATCTTCAATGCAATGCAAAAGCAATTTGTTTGTCAGTGCACACCTAGTTCCTATATGTAATGCAATGCAAAGAACTTATTCTCTCTTTTGCACAAGTGATTTTATTGCAACAGCGCTTTCAATCAATGCAAAAGGAGTTCTTGTATACAATGCCAAAGCAATCATCTGTTCAGGCACAACGAGTTCTTTGTATGCAATGAAAATTTTGTGCAATGAAATCTTTTTGTGCAATGAAATCTTTTCCAATGCAATGCAAAAATACTTATCTCTTCAATGCAATGCAAAGCAATTATCTAGTCAATGCACACCTAACTAGGTGCAATTCAGTGCAATGCAAAAGATTTTGCAATGCAACGAATGCACTTATCTCTTCAACACGTTCTTGTGTGCAATGCAAAAGCTCTGCACAACGAGATCTTGCAATGCAACTCAATGCAAATGCATTTGGCTTGTCAATGCACGAGTTTTTGTATGAATTGCAAAGGTAATATATCTCTTGTATGCAATGCAAAATATTTATCTCTTTAGTATGCAATGCAAAAGCAATTAGCTAGTCAATCCACATCTAGTTCCTATATGCAATTCAGTGCAAAGACCTTATCTCTTCAATACACAAGTTATTTTATACAATGCAAAAGCGCTTTTCCAGTAAATGCACAAGGAGTTTTGTATACAATGCCAAAGCAATCATCTGTTCAGGGCACAACGAGTTCTTTGTATGCAATGGAAAATTTTGTGCAATGTAGGAAATCTTTTGTGCAATGGAAATCTTCTCCAATGCAATGCAAAAATACTTATCTCTTCAATGCAATGCAAAAGCAATTAGCTAGTCAATCCACACCTAGTTCCTATATGCAATTCAGTTCTACAATTCTTTGTAATGCAATGGAAAACTTTGTGCAATGGAAATAATTTCCAATGCAATGCAAAAATACTTATCTCTTCAATGCAATGCAAAAGCAATTAGCTAGTCAATGCACACCTAACTAGGTGCAATTCAGTGCAATGAGATTTTGAATGCAACGAATGCACTTATCTCTTCAACGCACACGTTCTTGTGTGCAATGCAAAAGCTCTTGCACAACGAGATCTTGCATGCAACTCAATGCAAATGCATTTGGCTTGTCAATACACGAGTTTTTGTATGAATTGCAAAGGTAATTATATCTCTTGTATGCAATGCAAAAATATTTATCTTTTAGTATGCAATGCAAAAGCAATTAGCTAGTCAATCCACATCTAGTTCCTATATGCAATTCAGTGCAAAGACCTTATCTCTTCAATACACAAGTTATTTATACAATGCAAAAGCGCTTTTCCAGTAAATGCACAAGGAGTTTTGTATACAATGCCAAAGCAATCATCTGTTCAGGGCAAAACGAGTTCTTTGTATGCAATGTAAAATTTGGTGCAATGGAAATCTTTTCCAATGCATAATTATCATTGCAATGCAAACGCACGTATCCTTCTACAATGCATAATAATCCATAATTATGCATTGCAATGCAAACGCACGTAACCTTCAATGCACAACGAGATCTTGAATGCAACACCAATGCCAAAGCAATCATCACTTGGCTTGTCAATGCACAAGTTTTTTGTATGAACTGCAAATGTTATTATCTCTTGTATGCAATGCAAAAATATTAATCTCTTCAGTATGCATTGCAAAAGCAATTCGTTTGTCAGTGCACAACTAGTTCCTATATGTAATGCAATGCAAAGAACTTATCTCTTCTATGCACAAGTGATTTTATTGCAACAGCGCTTTCTAATCAATGCAAAAGGAGTTCTTGTATACAATGCCAAAGCAATCATCTGTTCAGGGCACAACGAGTTCTTTGTATGCAATGCAATGCAAAAATACTTATCTCTTCAATGCAATGCAAAAGCAATTAGCTAGTCAATCCACACCTAGTTCCTATATGCAATTCAGTTCTACAATTCTTTGTATGCAATGGAAAACTTTGTGCAATGGAAATAATTTCCAATGCAATGCAAAAATACGTATCTCTTCAATGCAAATGCAAAAGCAATTAGCTAGTCAATGCACACCTAACTAGGTGCAATTCAGTGCAATGAGATTTTGAATGCAACGAATGCACTTATCTCTTCAACGCATACGTTCTTGTGTGCAATGCAAAAGCTCTGCACAACGAGATCTTGCATGCAACTCCAATGCAAATGCATTTGGCTTGTCAATGCACGAGTTTTTGTATGAATTGCAAAGGTAATTATATCTCTTGTATGCAATGCAAAAATATTTATCTCTTTAGTATGCAATGCAAAAGCAATTAGCTAGTCAATCCACATCTAGTTCCTATATGCAATTCAGTGCAAAGACCTTATCTCTTCAATACACAAGTTATTTTATACAATGCAAAAGCGCTTTTCCAGTAAATGCACAAGGAGTTTTGTATACAATGCCAAAGCAATCATCTGTTCAGGGCAAAACGAGTTCTTTGTATGCAATGTAAAATTTGGTGCAATGGAAATCTTTTTGTGCAATGGAAATCTTTTCCAATGCAATGCAAAAATACTTATCTCTTCACTGCAATGCAAAAGCAATTAGCTAGT
The DNA here is from genome assembly GCA_018749465.1 of Paracanthobrama guichenoti. NCBI lineage: Eukaryota > Metazoa > Chordata > Actinopteri > Cypriniformes > Gobionidae > Paracanthobrama > Paracanthobrama guichenoti. The sequence continues at coordinate 290,564 of JAGHMJ010000879.1, forward strand.
CAATCCACACCTAGTTCCTATGCAATTCAGTTCTACAATTCTTTGTATGCAATGGAAAATTTTGTGCAATGGAAATAATTTCCAATGCAATGCAAAATACTTATCTCTTTAGTATGCAATGCAAAAGCAATTAGCTAGTCAATCCACATCTAGTTCCTATATGCAATTCAGTGCAAAGACCTTCTCTCTTCAATACACAAGTTATTTTATACAATGCAAAAGCGCTTTTCCAGTAAATGCACAAGGAGTTTTGTATACAATGCCAAAGCAATCATCTGTTCAGGGCAAAACGAGTTCTTTGTATGCAATGTAAAATTTGGTGCAATGGAAATCTTTTCCAATGCATAATTATCATTGCAATGCAAACGCACGTATCCTTCTACAATGCATAATAATCCATAATTATGCATTGCAATGCAAACGCACGTAACCTTCAATGCACAACGAGATCTTGAATGCAACACCAATGCCAAAGCAATCATCACTTGGCTTGTCAATGCACAAGTTTTTTGTATGAACTGCAAAGGTTATTATCTCTTGTATGCAATGCAAAAATATTAATCTCTTCAGTATGCATTGCAAAAGCAATTCGTTTGTCAGTGCACAACTAGTTCCTATATGTAATGCAATGCAAAAACTTATCTCTTCTATGCACAAGTGATTTTATTGCAACAGCGCTTTCTAATCAATGCAAAAGGAGTTCTTGTATACAATGCCAAAGCAATCATCTGTTCAGGGCACAACGAGTTCTTTGTATGCAATGCAATGCAAAAATGCAAAAACTTATCTCTTCAATGCAATGCAAAAGCAATTAGCTAGTCAATCCACACCTTGTTCCTATATGCAATTCAGTTCTACAATTCTTTGTATGCAATGGAAAACTTTGTGCAATGGAAATAATTTCCAATGCAATGCAAAAATACGTATCTCTTCAATGCAAATGCAAAAGCAATTAGCTAGTCAATGCACACCTAACTAGGTGCAATTCAGTGCAATGAGATTTTGAATGCAACGACGAATGCACTTATCTCTTCAACGCATACGTTCTTGTGTGCAATGCAAAAGCTCTGCACAACGAGATCTTGCATGCAACTCCAATGCAAATGCATTTGGCTTGTCAATGCACGAGTTTTTGTATGAATTGCAAAGGTAATTATATCTCTTGTATGCAATGCAAAAGCAATTAGCTAGTCAATCCACAGTCTAGTTCCTATGCAATTCAGTTCTACAATTCTTTGTATGCAATGGAAAATTTTGTGCAATGGAAATAATTTCCAATGCAATGCAAAAATACTTATCTCTTTAGTATGCAATGCAAAAGCAATTAGCTAGTCAATCCACATCTAGTTCCTATATGCAATTCAGTGCAAAGACCTTCTCTCTTCAATACACAAGTTATTTTATACAATGCAAAAGCGCTTTTCCAGTAAATGCACAAGGAGTTTTGTATACAATGCCAAAGCAATCATCTGTTCAGGGCAAAACGAGTTCTTTGTATGCAATGTAAAATTTGGTGCAATGGAAATCTTTTCCAATGCATAATTATCATTGCAATGCAAACGCACGTATCCTTCTACAATGCATAATAATCCATAATTATGCATTGCAATGCAAACGCACGTAACCTTCAATGCACAACGAGATCTTGAATGCAACACCAATGCCAAAGAAATCATCACTTGGCTTGTCAATGCACAAGTTTTTTTGTATGAACTGCAAAGGTTATTATCTCTTGTATGCAATGCAAAAATATTAATCTCTTCAGTATGCATTGCAAAAGCAATTCGTTTGTCAGTGCACAACTAGTTCCTATATGTAATGCAATGCAAAGAACTTATCTCTTCTATGCACAAGTGATTTTATTGCAACAGCGCTTTCTAATCAATGCAAAAGGAGTTCTTGTATACAATGCCAAAGCAATCATCTGTTCAGGGCACAACGAGTTCTTTGTATGCAATGTAAAATTTTGTGCAACAGAAATCTTTTCCAATGCATAATTATCATTGCAATGCAAACGCACGTATCCTTCTACAATTGCATAATAATCCATAATTATGCATTGCAATGCAAACGCACGTAACCTTCAATGCACAACGAGATCTTGAATGCAACACCAATGCCAAAGCAATCATCACTTGGCTTGTCAATGCACAAGTTTTTTTGTATGAACTGCAAAGGTTATTATCTCTTGTATGCAATGCAAAAATATTATTCTCTTCAGTATGCATTGCAAAAGCAATTCGTTTGTCAGTGCACAACTAGTTCCTATAGCAAAAGCAATTAGCTAGTCAATGCACACCTAACTAGGTGCAATTTAGTGCAATGAGATTTTGAATGCAACGAATGCACTTATCTCTTCAACGCATACGTTCTTGTGTGCAATGCAAAAGCTCTGCACAACGAGATCTTGCATGCAACTCAATGCAAATGCATTTGGCTTGTCAATGCACGAGTTTTTGTATGAATTGCAAAGGTAATTATATATCTCTTGTATGCAATGCAAAAATATTTATCTCTTTAGTATGCAATGCAAAAGCAATTAGCTAGTCAATCCACATCTAGTTCCTATATGCAATTCAGTGCAAAGACCTTCTCTCTTCAATACACAAGTTATTTTATACAATGCAAAAGCGCTTTTCCAGTAAATGCACAAGCAGTTTTGTATACAATGCCAAAGCAATCATCTGTTCAGGGCAAAACGAGTTCTTTGTATGCAATGTAAAATTTGGTGCAATGGAAATCTTTTCCAATGCATAATTATCATTGCAATGCAAACGCACGTATCCTTCTACAATGCATAATAATCCATAATTATGCATTGCAATGCAAACGCACGTAACCTTCAATGCACAACGAGAGCTTGAATGCAACACCAATGCCAAAGCAATCATCACTTGGCTTGTCAATGCACAAGTTTTTTTGTATGAACTGCAAAGGTTATTATCTCTTGTATGCAATGCAAAAATATTAATCTCTTCAGTATATGCATTGCAAAAGCAATTCGTTTGTCAGTGCACAACTAGTTCCTATATGTAATGCAATGCAAAGAACTTATCTCTTCTATGCACAAGTGATTTTATTGCAACAGCGCTTTCTAATCAATGCAAAAGGAGTTCTTGTATACAATGCCAAAGCAATCATCTGTTCAGGCACAACGAGTTCTTTGTATGCAATGTAAAAATTTTGTGCAACGGAAATCTTTTTTGCAATGAAATCTTTTCCAATGCAATGCAAAAATACTTATCTCTTCAATGCAATGCAAAAGCAATTAGCTAGTCAATCCACACCTAGTTCCTATATGCAATTCAGTTCTACAATTCTTTGTATGCAATGGAAAACTTTGTGCAATGGAAATAATTTCCAATGCAATGCAAAAATACGTATCTCTTCAATGCAATGCAAAAGCAATTAGCTAGTCAATGCACACCTAACTAGGTGCAATTCAGTGCAATGAGATTTTGAATGCAACGAATGCACTTATCTCTTCAACGCATACGTTCTTGTGTGCAATGCAAAAGCTCTGCACAACGAGATCTTGCATGCAACTCAATGCAAATGCATTTGGCTTGTCAATGCACGAGTTTTTGTATGAATTGCAAAGGTAATTATATCTCTTGTATGCAATGCAAAAATATTTATCTCTTTGTATGCAATGCAAAAGCAATTAGCTAGTCAATCCACATCTAGTTCCTATATGCAATTCAGTGCAAAGAAAGACCTTATCTCTTCAATACACAAGTTATTTTATACAATGCAAAAGCGCTTTTCAGTAAATGCACAAGGAGTTTTGTATACAATGCCAAAGCAATCATCTGTTCAGGGCAAAACGAGTTCTTTGTATGCAATGTAAAATTTGGTGCAATGGAAATCTTTTTGTGCAATGGAAATCTTTTTCCAATGCAATGCAAAAATACTTATCTCTTCACTGCAATGCAAAAGCAATTAGCTAGTCAATCCACACCTAGTTCCTATATGCAATTCAGTTCTACAATTCTTTGTATGCAATGGAAAATTTTGTGCAATGGAAATAATTTCCAATGCAATGCAAAATACTTATCTCTTTAGTATGCAATGCAAAAGCAATTAGCTAGTCAATCCACATCTAGTTCCTATATGCAATTCAGTGCAAAGACCTTCTCTCTTCAATACACAAGTTATTTTATACAATGCAAAAGCGCTTTTCCAGTAAATGCACAAGGAGTTTTGTATACAATGCCAAAGCAATCATCTGTTCAGGGCAAAACGAGTTATTTGTATGCAATGTAAAATTTGGTGCAATGGAAATCTTTTCCAATGCATAATTATCATTGCAATGCAAACACGTATCCTTCTACAATGCATAATAATCCATAATTATGCATTGCAATGCAAACGCACGTAACCTTCAATGCACAACGAGATCTTGAATGCAACACCAATGCCAAAGCAATCATCACTTGGCTTGTCAATGCACAAGTTTTTTGTATGAACTGCAAAGGTTATTATCTCTTGTATGCAATGCAAAAATATTAATCTCTTCAGTATGCATTGCAAAAGCAATTCGTTTGTCAGTGCACAACTAGTTCCTATATGTAATGCAATGCAAAAACTTATCTCTTCTATGCACAAGTGATTTTATTGCAACAGCGCTTTCTAATCAATGCAAAAGGAGTTCTTGTATACAATGCCAAAGCAATCATCTGTTCAGGGCACAACGAGTTTTTTGTATGCAATGCAATGCAAAAATACTTATCTCTTCAATGCAATGCAAAAGCAATTAGCTAGTCAATCCACACCTTGTTCCTATATGCAATTCAGTTCTACAATTCTTTGTATGCAATGGAAAACTTTGTGCAATGGAAATAATTTCCAATGCAATGCAAAAATACGTATCTCTTCAATGCAAATGCAAAAGCAATTAGCTAGTCAATGCACACCTAACTAGGTGCAATTCAGTGCAATGAGATTTTGAATGCAACGAATGCACTTATCTCTTCAACGCATACGTTCTTGTGTGCAATGCAAAAGCTCTGCACAACGAGATCTTGCATGCAACTTCAATGCAAATGCATTTGGCTTGTCAATGCACGAGTTTTTGTATGAATTGCAAAGGTAATTTATATCTCTTGTATGCAATGCAAAAGCAATTAGCTAGTCAATCCACACCTAGTTCCTATGCAATTCAGTTCTACAATTCTTTGTATGCAATGGAAAATTTTGTGCAATGGAAATAATTTCCAATGCAATGCAAAATATTTATCTCTTTAGTATGCAATGCAAAAGCAATTAGCTAGTCAATCCACATCTAGTTCCTATATGCAATTCAGTGCAAAGACCTTCTCTCTTCAATACACAAGTTATTTTATACAATGCAAAAGCGCTTTTCCAGTAAATGCACAAGGAGTTTTGTATACAATGCCAAAGCAATCATCTGTTCAGGGCAAAACGAGTTCTTTGTATGCAATGTAAAATTTGGTGCAATGGAAATCTTTTCCAATGCATAATTATCATTGCAATGCAAACGCACGTATCCTTCTACAATGCATAATAATCCATAATTATGCATTGCAATGCAAACGCACGTAACCTTCAATGCACAACGAGATCTTGAATGCAACACCAATGCCAAAGCAATCATCACTTGGCTTGTCAATGCACAAGTTTTTTTGTATGAACTGCAAAGGTTATTATCTCTTGTATGCAATGCAAAAATATTAATCTCTTCAGTATGCATTGCAAAAGCAATTCGTTTGTCAGTGCACAACTAGTTCCTATATGTAATGCAATGCAAAGAACTTATCTCTTCTATGCACAAGTGATTTTATTGCAACAGCGCTTTCTAATCAATGCAAAAGGAGTTCTTGTATACAATGCCAAAGCAATCATCTGTTCAGGGCACAACGAGTTCTTTGTATGCAATGTAAAATTTTTTTGTGCAACGGAAATCTTGCATTTTGTGCAATGGAAATCTTTTCCAATGCAATGCAAAAATACTTATCTCTTCAATGCAATGCAAAAGCAATTAGCTAGTCAATCCACACCTAGTTCCTATATGCAATTCAGTTCTACAATTCTTTGTATGCAATGGAAAACTTTGTGCAATGGAAATAATTTCCAATGCAATGCAAAAATACGTATCTCTTCAATGCAATGCAAAAGCAATTAGCTAGTCAATGCACAACTAACTAGGTGCAATTTAGTGCAATGAGATTTTGAATGCAACGAATGCACTTATCTCTTCAACGCATACGTTCTTGTGTGCAATGCAAAAGCTCTGCACAACGAGATCTTGCATGCAACTCAATGCAAATGCATTTGGCTTGTCAATGCACGAGTTTTTGTATGAATTGCAAAGGTAATTATATATCTCTTGTATGCAATGCAAAAATATTTATCTCTTTAGTATGCAATGCAAAAGCAATTAGCTAGT
>JAGHMJ010000880.1:0-63975 GCA_018749465.1 Paracanthobrama guichenoti
GGCTTGTCAATGCACGAGTTTTTTGTGGCGGAATCTGGTAAAGGTAATTATATATCTCTTTGTATGCAATGCAAAAATATTTATCTCTTTAGTATGCAATGCAAAAGCAATTAGCTAGTCAATCCACATCTAGTTCCTATATGCAATTCAGTGCAAAGACTTCTCTCTTCAATACACAAGTTATTTTATACAATGCAAAAGCGCTTTTCCAGTAAATGCACAAGGAGTTTTGTATACAATGCCAAAGCAATCATCTGTTCAGGGCAAAACGAGTTCTTTGTGGCGTAATGTAAATTTGGTGCAATGGAAATCTTTTCCAATGCATAATTATTATTGCAATGCAAACGCATCGTATCCTTCTACAATGCATAATAATCCATAATTATGCATTGCAATGCAAACCACGCACGTAACCTTCAATGCACAACGAGAGCTTGAATGCAACACCAATGCCAAAGCAATCATCACTTGGCTTGTCAATGCACAAGTTTTTTGTATGAACTGCAAAGGTTATTATCTCTTGTATGCAATGCAAAATATTAATCTCTTCAGTATGCATTGCAAAAGCAATTCGTTTGTCAGTGCACAACTAGTTCCTATATGTAATGCAATGCAAAGAACTTATCTCTTCTATGCACAAGTGATTTTATTGCAACAGCGCTTTCTAATCAATGCAAAAGGAGTTCTTGTATACAATGCCAAAGCAATCATCTGTTCAGGGCACAACGAGTTCTTTGTATGCAATGCAATGCAAAATTTTCTCTTCAATGTGCAACAATTAGGAAATCTTATTTCAGTGTATGCAATGGAAATCTTTTCCAATGCAATGCAAAAATACTTATCTCTTCAATGCAATGCAAAAGCAATTGATGCAATGCACCTAATCTAGGTGCAATTCAGCAATGAGATTTTTAATAATCCAATCTCTTCAATGCATAATAATCCATAATTATTCATTGCAATGCTAATGCACGTAACCTTCAATGCACAACGAGATCTTGAATGCAACACCAATGCAATTAAAGCAATCATCACTTGTTCTTGTCAATGCAATGTTTTTGTATGAACTTGCAATGGTTATTATATCTCTTGTATGCAATGCAAAAATATTATTCTTTAGTATGCATTGCAAAAGCAATTCGTTTGTCAATGCACAACTAGTTCCTATATGCAATTCAGCAATTAGCTAGTCAAAGTGCACACCTAACTAGGTGCAATTTTTTGTGCAATGAGATTTTGAATGCAACGAATGCACTTATCTGCAATCAACGCATATGGAAACGTAGTTCTTGTGTGCAATGCAAATGCTCTGCAATACAACGAGATCTTGCATGCAACTCAATGCAAATGCATTTGGCTTGTCAATGCACGAGTTTTTGTATGAATTGCAAAGGTAATTATATATCTCTTGTATGCAATGCAAAAATATTTATCTCTTTAGTATGCAATGCAAAAGCAATTAGCTAGTCAATCCACATCTAGTTCCTATATGCAATTCAGTGCAAAGACCTTCTCTCTTCAATACACAAGTTATTTTATACAATGCAAAAGCGCTTTTCCAGTAAATGCACAAGGAGTTTTGTATACAATGCCAAAGCAATCATCTGTTCAGGGCAAAACGAGTTCTTTGTATGCAATGTAAAATTTGGTGCAAATGGAAATCTTTTCCAATGCATAATTATCATTGCAATGCAAACGCACGTATCCTTCTACAATGCATAATAATCCATAATTATGCATTGCAATGCAAACGCACGTAACCTTCAATGCACAACGAGAGCTTGAATGCAACACCAATGCCAAAGCAATCATCACTTGGCTTGTCAATGCACAAGTTTTTTTTCAGTATGAACTGCAAAGGTTATTATCTCTTGTATGCAATGCAAAAATATTAATCTCTTCAGTATGCATTGCAAAAGCAATTCGTTTGTCAGTGCACAACTAGTTCCTATATGTAATGCAATGCAAAGAACTTATCTCTTCTATGCACAAGTGATTTTATTGCAACAGCGCTTTCTAATCAATGCAAAAGGAGTTCTTGTATACAATGCCAAAGCAATCATCTGTTCAGGGCACTTTGTATGCAACGAGTTCTTTGTATGCAATGCAATGCAAAAATACTTATCTCTTCAATGCAATGCAAAAGCAATTAGCTAGTCAATCCACACCTTGTTCCTATATGCAATTCAGTTCTACAATTCTTTTGTATGCAATGGAAAACTTTGTGCAATGAAATAATTTCCAATGCAATGCAAAAATACGTATCTCTTCAATGCAAATGCAAAAGCAATTAGCTAGTCAATGCACACCTAACTAGGTGCAATTCAGTGCAATGAGATTTTGAATGCAACGAATGCACTTATCTCTTCAACGCATACGTTCTTGTGCAATGCAAAAGCTCTGCACAACGAGATCTTGCATGCAACTGCAAAATTTGGCAAATGCATTTGGCTTTGTCAATGGTACGAGTTTTTGTATGAAATGCAAAGGTAATTATATCTCTTTGTATGCAATGCAAAAGCAATTAGCTAGTCAATCCACACCTAGTTCCTATGCAATTCAGTTCTACAATTCTTTGTATGCAATGGAAAATTTTGTGCAATGGAAATAATTTCCAATGCAATGCAAAATACTTATCTCTTTAGTATGCAATGCAAAAGCAATTAGCTAGTCAATCCACATCTAGTTCCTATATGCAATTCAGTGCAAAGACCTTCTCTCTTCAATACACAAGTTATTTTATACAATGCAAAAGCGCTTTTCCAGTAAATGCACAAGGAGTTTTGTATACAATGCCAAAGCAATCATCTGTTCAGGGCAAAACGAGTTCTTTGTATGCAATGTAAAATTTGGTGCAATGGAAATCTTTTCCAATGCATAATTATCATTGCAATGCAAACGCACGTATCCTTCTACAATGCATAATAATCCATAATTATGCATTGCAATGCAAACGCACGTAACCTTCAATGCACAACGAGATCTTGAATGCAACACCAATGCCAAAGAAATCATCACTTGGCTTGTCAATGCACAAGTTTTTTTTGTATGAACTGCAAAGGTTATTATCTCTTGTATGCAATGCAAAAATATTAATCTCTTCAGTATGCATTGCAAAAAGCAATTCGTTTGTCAGTGCACAACTAGTTCCTATATGTAATGCAATGCAAAGAACTTATCTCTTCTATGCACAAGTGATTTTATTGCAACAGCGCTTTCTAATCAATGCAAAAGGAGTTCTTGTATACAATGCCAAAGCAATCATCTGTTCAGGGCACAACGAGTTCTTTGTATGCAATGCAATGCAAAAATACTTATCTCTTCAATGCAATGCAAAAGCAATTAGCTAGTCAATCCACACCTAGTTCCTATATGCAATTCAGTTCTACAATTCTTTGTATGCAATGGAAAACTTTGCAATGGAAATAATTTCAATGCAATGCAAAAATACGTATCTCTTCAATGCAATGCAAAAGCAATTAGCTAGTCAATGCACACCTAACTAGGTGCAATTCAGTGCAATGAGATTTTGAATGCAACGAATGCACTTATCTCTTCAACGCAAAATATTATTCTTCTTGTGTGCAATGCAAAAGCTTCGCAATAACGAGATCTTGCATGCAACTCCAATGCAAATGCATTTGGCTTGTCAATGCACGAGTTTTTGTATGAAATTGCAAAGGTAATTATATCTCTTGTATGCAATGCAAAAGCATTTATCTCTCCACACCTAGTTCTTGCAATATGCAATGCTTGTTTGGCTGCAATGGAAAATTTTGTGCAATTAGCTTCTTGTATGCAATGCAAAAATCCAGTATGCTAGCAATTAGCTATAATGCAATTCAGTTCAAATTCAGTGCACCTTCTCTCTTCAATACACAAGTTATTTTATACAATGCAAAAGCGCTTTTCCAGTAAATGCACAAGCAGTTTTGTATACAATGCCAAAGCAATCATCTGTTCAGGGCAAAACGAGTTCTTTGTATGCAATGTAAAATTTGGTGCAATGGAAATCTTTTCCAATGCATAATTATCATTGCAATGCAAACGCACGTATACTTCTACAATGCATAATAATCCATAATTATGCATTGCAATGCAAACGCACGTAACCTTCAATGCACAACGAGAGCTTGAATGCAACACCAATGCCAAAGCAATCATCACTTGGCTTGTCAATGCACAAGTTTTTTGTATGAACTGCAAAGGTTATTATCTCTTGTATGCAATGCAAAAATATTAATCTCTTCAGTATGCATTGCAAAAGCAATTCGTTTGTCAGTGCACAACTAGTTCCTATATGTAATGCAATGCAAAGAACTTATCTCTTCTATGCACAAGTGATTTTATTGCAACAGCGCTTTCTAATCAATGCAAAAGGAGTTCTTGTATACAATGCCAAAGCAATCATCTGTTCAGGGCACAACGAGTTCTTTGTATGCAATGTAAAATTTTGTGCAACGGAAATCTTTTGTGCAATGGAAATCTTTTCCAATGCAATGCAAAAATACTTATCTCTTCAATGCAATGCAAAAATGCAATTAGCTAGTCAATCCACACCTAGTTCCTATATGCAATTCAGTTCTACAATTCTTTTGTATGCAATGGAAAACTTTTGTGCAATGGAAATAATTTCCAATGCAATGCAAAAATACGTATCTCTTCAATGCAATGCAAAAGCAATTAGCTAGTCAATGCACACCTAACTAGGTGCAATTCAGTGCAATGAGATTTTGAATGCAACGAATGCACTTATCTCTTCAACGCATACGTTCTTGTGTGCAATGCAAAAGCTCTGCACAACGAGATCTTGCATGCAACTCAATGCAAATGCATTTGGCTTGTCAATGCACGAGTTTTTGTATGAATTGCAAAGGTAATTATATCTCTTGTATGCAATGCAAAAATATTTATCTCTTTAGTATGCAATGCAAAAGCAATTAGCTAGTCAATCCACATCTAGTTCCTATATGCAATTCAGTGCAAAGAAAGACCTTATCTCTTCAATACACAAGTTATTTTATACAATGCAAAAGCGCTTTTCCAGTAAATGCACAAGGAGTTTTGTATACAATGCCAAAGCAATCATCTGTTCAGGGCAAAACGAAAACGTGAAATTTGGTCAATTCTTATGCAATGTAAAATTTGGTGCAAATGAAATCTTTTATGCATTGCAATGCAAATCTTTTCAATGCAATGCAATGCAAAAATGCCAAAGCAATATCTCTTCTTGCAATGCAAAAGTTTTTAGCTAACTGCAATCCACACCTAGTTCCTATATGCAAAAATATTAATTCTTTGTATGCGCACAAAGCAATGGAAAACTAGTTTATATGTAATGCAATGCAAATAATTTCCAATATGCACAATGCAATTCAGTTCTACAATGCAAAAGGAGTTCTTTATACAATGCAAAGCAAATCTTTTCAGGGCAATGGAAATAATTTCCAATGCAATGCAAAAATACTTATCTCTTCAATGCAATGCAAAAGCAATTAGCTAGTCAATCCACACCTTGTTCCTATATGCAATTCAGTTCTACAATTCTTGTATGCAATGGAAAACTTTGTGCAATGGAAATAATTTCCAATGCAATGCAAAAATACGTATCTCTTCAATGCAATGCAAAAGCAATTAGCTAGTCAATGCACACCTAACTAGGTGCAATTCAGTGCAATGAGATTTTGAATGCAACGAATGCACTTATCTCTTCAACGCATACGTTCTTGTGTGTGCAATGCAAAAGCTCTGCACAACGAGATCTTGCATGCAACTCAATGCAAATGCATTTGGCTTGTCAATGCACGAGTTTTTGTATGAATTGCAAAGGTAATTATATATCTCTTGTATGCAATGCAAAAATATTTATCTCTTCAGTATGCAATGCACAATTAGCTAGTTCCTATATGCAATTCAGTTCTACAATTCTTTGTATGCAATGGAAAATTTTGTGCAATGGAAATAATTTCCAATGCAATGCAAAATACTTATCTCTTTAGTATGCAATGCAAAAGCAATTAGCTAGTCAATCCACATCTAGTTCCTATATGCAATTCAGTGCAAAGACCTTCTCTCTTCAATACACAAGTTATTTTATACAATGCAAAAGCGCTTTTCCAGTAAATGCACAAGGAGTTTTGTATACAATGCCAAAGCAATCATCTGTTCAGGGCAAAACGAGTTCTTTGTATGCAATGTAAAATTTGGTGCAATGGAAATCTTTTCCAATGCATAATTATCATTGCAATGCAAACGCACGTATCCTTCTACAATGCATAATAATCCATAATTATGCATTGCAATGCAAACGCACGTAACCTTCAATGCACAACGAGATCTTGAATGCAACACCAATGCCAAAGCAATCATCACTTGGCTTGTCAATGCACAAGTTTTTTGTATGAACTGCAAAGGTTATTATCTCTTGTATGCAATGCAAAAATATTAATCTCTTCAGTATGCATTGCAAAAGCAATTCGTTTGTCAGTGCACAACTAGTTCCTATATGTAATGCAATGCAAAGAACTTATCTCTTCTATGCACAAGTGATTTTATTGCAACAGCGCTTTCTAATCAATGCAAAAGGAGTTCTTGTATACAATGCCAAAGCAATCATCTGTTCAGGGCACAACGAGTTCTTTGTATGCAATGTAAAATTTATGCAAATCTTTTTAGCAATGGAAATCTTTTCCAATGCAATGCAAAATACTTATCTCTTCAATGCAATGCAAAAGCAATTAGCTAGTCAATCCACACCTTGTTCCTATATGCAATTCAGTTCTACAATTCTTTGTATGCAATGGAAAACTTTGTGCAATGGCAATGCAAAAATAATTTCTTCAATGCAATGCAAAAGCAATTATGTAGTCAATGCACATGCAATGCAAAAGCAATTAGCTTTTGAATCAATAACAACTTTCAACGCATACGTTCTTGTGTGCAATTTAAAGTGCAATGAGATTTTGAATGCAACTCAATGCATGCTTATGCATTTTCAACGCATACGTTCTTGTGTGCAATGCAAAGCTCTGCACAACGAGATCTTGTATGCAATCAAAGCAAATGCATTTGGCTTGTCAATGCAATTCAGTTTTTGTATGAATTGCAAAGGTAATTATATATCTCTTGTATGCAATGCAAAAATATTTATCTCTTTAGTATGCAATGCAAAAGCAATTAGCTAGTCAATCCACATCTAGTTCCTATATGCAATTCAGTGCAAAGACCTTCTCTCTTCAATACACAAGTTATTTTATACAATGCAAAAGCGCTTTTCCAGTAAATGCACAAGCAGTTTTGTATACAATGCCAAAGCAATCATCTGTTCAGGGCAAAACGAGTTCTTTGTATGCAATGTAAAATTTGGTGCAATGGAAATCTTTTCCAATGCATAATTATCATTGCAATGCAAACGCACGTATACTTCTACAATGCATAATAATCCATAATTATGCATTGCAATGCAAACGCACGTAACCTTCAATGCACAACGAGAGCTTGAATGCAACACCAATGCCAAAGCAATCATCACTTGGCTTGTCAATGCACAAGTTTTTTTGTATGAACTGCAAAGGTTATTATCTCTTGTATGCAATGCAAAAATATTAATCTCTTCAGTATGCATTGCAAAAGCAATTCGTTTGTCAGTGCACAACTAGTTCCTATATGTAATGCAATGCAAAGAACTTATCTCTTCTATGCACAAGTGATTTTATTGCAACAGCGCTTTCTAATCAATGCAAAAGGAGTTCTTGTATACAATGCCAAAGCAATCATCTGTTCAGGGCACAACGAGTTCTTTGTATGCAATGTAAAATTTTGTGCAACGGAAATCTTTTGTGCAATGGAAATCTTTTCCAATGCAATGCAAAATACTTATCTCTTCAATGCAATGCAAAAGCAATTAGCTAGTCAATCCACACCTAGTTCCTATATGCAATTCAGTTCTACAATTCTTTGTATGCAATGGAAAACTTTGTGCAATGGAAATAATTTCCAATGCAATGCAAAAATACGTATCTCTTCAATGCAATGCAAAAGCAATTAGCTAGTCAATGCACACCTAACTAGGTGCAATTCAGTGCAATGAGATTTTGAATGCAACGAATGCACTTATCTCTTCAACGCATACGTTCTTGTGTGCAATGCAAAAGCTCTGCACAACGAGATCTTGCATGCAACTCAATGCAAATGCATTTGGCTTGTCAATGCACGAGTTTTTGTATGAATTGCAAAGGTAATTATATCTCTTGTATGCAATGCAAAAATATTTATCTCTTTAGTATGCAATGCAAAAGCAATTAGCTAGTCAATCCACATCTAGTTCCTATATGCAATTCAGTGCAAAGAAAGACCTTATCTCTTCAATACACAAGTTATTTTATACAATGCAAAAGCGCTTTTCCAGTAAATGCACAAGGAGTTTTGTATACAATGCCAAAGCAATCATCTGTTCAGGGCAAAACGAGTTCTTTGTATGCAATGTAAAATTTGGTGCAATAGAAATCTTTTTGTGCAATGGAAATCTTTTCCAATGCAATGCAAAAATACTTATCTCTTCACTGCAATGCAAAAGCAATTAGCTAGTCAATCCACACCTAGTTCCTATATGCAATTCAGTTCTACAATTCTTTGTATGCAATGGAAAACTTTGTGCAATGGAAATAATTTCCAATGCAATGCAATTCAGTTCTACAATTCTTTGTATGCAATGGAAAATTTTGTGCAATGGAAATAATTTCAATGCAATGCAAAATACTTATCTCTTCAATGCAATGCAAAAGCAATTAGCTAGTCAATCCACACCTAGTTCCTATATGCAATTCAGTTCTACAATTCTTTGTATGCAATGGAAAACTTTGTGCAATGGAAATAATTTCCAATGCAATGCAAAAATACGTATCTCTTCAATGCAATGGAAAAGCAATTAGCTAGTCAATGCACACCTAACTAGGTGCAATTTAGTGCAATGAGATTTTGAATGCAACGAATGCACTTATCTCTTCAACGCATACGTTCTTGTGTGCAATGCAAAAGCTCTGCACAACGAGATCTTGCATGCAACTCAATGCAAATGCATTTGGCTTGTCAATGCACGAGTTTTTGTATGAATTGCAAAGGTAATTATATATCTCTTGTATGCAATGCAAAAATATTTATCTCTTTAGTATGCAATGCAAAAGCAATTAGCTAGTCAATCCACATCTAGTTCCTATATGCAATTCAGTTCTACAATTCTTTGTATGCAATGGAAAATTTTGTGCAATGGAAATAATTTCCAATGCAATGCAAAATACTTATCTCTTTAGTATGCAATGCAAAAGCAATTAGCTAGTCAATCCACATCTAGTTCCTATATGCAATTCAGTGCAAAGACCTTCTCTCTTCAATACACAAGTTATTTTATACAATGCAAAAGCGCTTTTCCAGTAAATGCACAAGGAGTTTTGTATACAATGCCAAAGCAATCATCTGTTCAGGGCAAAACGAGTTCTTTGTATGCAATGTAATATTTGGTGCAATGGAAATCTTTTCCAATGCATAATTATCATTGCAATGCAAACGCACGTATCCTTCTACAATGCATAATAATCCATAATAATGCATTGCAATGCAAACGCACGTAACCTTCAATGCACAACGAGATCTTGAATGCAACACCAATGCCAAAGAAATCATCACTTGGCTTGTCAATGCACAAGTTTTTTTTGTATGAACTGCAAAGGTTATTATCTCTTGTATGCAATGCAAAAATATTAATCTCTTCAGTATGCATTGCAAAAGCAATTCGTTTGTCAGTGCACAACTAGTTCCTATATGTAATGCAATGCAAAGAACTTATCTCTTCTATGCACAAGTGATTTTATTGCAACAGCGCTTTCTAATCAATGCAAAAGGAGTTCTTGTATACAATGCCAAAGCAATCATCTGTTCAGGGCACAACGAGTTCTTTGTATGCAATGTAAAATTTTGTGCAACGGAAATCTTTTTGTGCAATGGAAATCTTTTCCAATGCAATGCAAAAATACTTATCTCTTCAATGCAATGCAAAAGCAATTAGCTAGTCAATCCACACCTAGTTCCTATATGCAATTCAGTTCTACAATTCTTTGTATGCAATGGAAAACTTTGTGCAATGGAAATAATTTCCAATGCAATGCAAAAATACGTATCTCTTCAATGCAATGCAAAAGCAATTAGCTAGTCAATGCACAACTAACTAGGTGCAATTTAGTGCAATGAGATTTTGAATGCAACGAATGCACTTATCTCTTCAACGCATACGTTCTTGTGTGCAATGCAAAAGCTCTGCACAACGAGATCTTGCATGCAACTCAATGCAAATGCATTTGGCTTGTCAATGCACGAGTTTTTGTATGAATTGCAAAGGTAATTATATATCTCTTGTATGCAATGCAAAAATATTTATCTCTTTAGTATGCAATGCAAAAGCAATTAGCTAGTCAATCCACATCTAGTTCCTATATGCAATTCAGTGCAAAGACCTTCTCTCTTCAATACACAAGTTATTTTATACAATGCAAAAGCGCTTTTCCAGTAAATGCACAAGGAGTTTTGTATACAATGCCAAAGCAATCATCTGTTCAGGGCAAAACGAGTTCTTTGTATGCAATGTAAAATTTGGTGCAATGGAAATCTTTTCCAATGCATAATTATCATTGCAATGCAAACGCACGTATACTTCTACAATGCATAATAATCCATAATTATGCATTGCAATGCAAACGCACGTAACCTTCAATGCACAACGAGAGCTTGAATGCAACACCAATGCCAAAGCAATCATCACTTGGCTTGTCAATGCACAAGTTTTTTTGTATGAACTGCAAAGGTTATTATCTCTTGTATGCAATGCAAAAATATTAATCTCTTCAGTATGCATTGCAAAAGCAATTCGTTTGTCAGTGCACAACTAGTTCCTATATGTAATGCAATGCAAAGAACTTATCTCTTCTATGCACAAGTGATTTTATTGCAACAGCGCTTTCTAATCAATGCAAAAGGAGTTCTTGTATACAATGCCAAAGCAATCATCTGTTCAGGGCACAACGAGTTCTTTGTATGCAATGTAAAATTTTGTGCAACGGAAATCTTTTTGTGCAATGGAAATCTTTTCCAATGCAATGCAAAAATACTTATCTCTTCAATGCAATGCAAAAGCACAATGCATAATAATCTACAATGCATAATAATCCAGCTTCTACAATGCATAATAATCCATAATTATGCATTGCAATGCAAACGCACGTAACCTTCAATGCACAACGAGATCTTGAATGCAACACCAATGCCAAAGCAATCATCACTTGGCTTGTCAATGCACAAGTTTTTTTGTATGAACTGCAAAGGTTATTATCTCTTGTATGCAATGCAAAAATATTATTCTCTTCAGTATGCATTGCAAAAGCAATTCGTTTGTCAGTGCACAACTAGTTCCTATAGCAAAAGCAATTAGCTAGTCAATGCACACCTAACTAGGTGCAATTTAGTGCAATGAGATTTTGAATGCAACGAATGCACTTATCTCTTCAACGCATACGTTCTTGTGTGCAATGCAAAAGCTCTGCACAACGAGATCTTGCATGCAACTCAATGCAAATGCATTTGGCTTGTCAATGCACGAGTTTTTGTATGAATTGCAAAGGTAATTATATATCTCTTGTATGCAATGCAAAAATATTTATCTCTTTAGTATGCAATGCAAAAGCAATTAGCTAGTCAATCCACATCTAGTTCCTATATGCAATTCAGTGCAAAGACCTTCTCTCTTCAATACACAAGTTATTTTATACAATGCAAAAGCGCTTTTCCAGTAAATGCACAAGGAGTTTTGTATACAATGCCAAAGCAATCATCTGTTCAGGGCAAAACGAGTTCTTTGTATGCAATGTAAAATTTGGTGCAATGGAAATCTTTTCCAATGCATAATTATCATTGCAATGCAAACGCATCGTATCCTTCTACAATGCATAATAATCCATAATTATGCATTGCAATGCAAACGCACGTAACCTTCAATGCACAACGAGATCTTGAATGCAACACCAATGCCAAAGCAATCATCACTTGGCTTGTCAATGCACAAGTTTTTTTTTGTATGAACTGCAAAGGTTATTATCTCTTGTATGCAATGCAAAATATTAATCTCTTCAGTATGCGCATTGCAAAAAAGCAATTCGTTTGTCAGTGCACAACTAGTTCCTATATGTAATGCAATGCAAAGAACTTATCTCTTCTATGCACAAGTGATTTTATTGCAACAGCGCTTTCTAATCAATGCAAAAGGAGTTCTTGTATACAATGCCAAAGCAATCATCTGTTCAGGGCACAACGAGTTCTTTGTATGCAATGCAATGCAAAAATACTTATCTCTTCAATGCAATGCAAAAGCAATTAGCTAGTCAATCCACACCTTGTTCCTATATGCAATTCAGTTCTACAATTCTTTGTATGCAATGGAAAACTTTGTGCAATGGAAATAATTTCCAATGCAATGCAAAAATACGTATCTCTTCAATGCAAATGCAAAAGCAATTAGCTAGTCAATGCACACCTAACTAGGTGCAATTCAGTGCAATGAGATTTTGAATGCAACGAATGCACTTATCTCTTCAACGCATACGTTCTTGTGTGCAATGCAAAAGCTCTGCACAACGAGATCTTGAATGCAACTCCAATACAAATGCATTTGGCTTGTCAATGCACGAGTTTTTGTATGAATTGCAAAGGTAATTATATCTCTTGTATGCAATGCAAAAGCAATTAGCTAGTCAATCCACACCTAGTTCCTATGCAATTCAGTTCTACAATTCTTTGTATGCAATGGAAAATTTTGTGCAATGGAAATAATTTCCAATGCAATGCAAAATACTTATCTCTTTAGTATGCAATGCAAAAGCAATTAGCTAGTCAATCCACATCTAGTTCCTATATGCAATTCAGTGCAAAGACCTTCTCTCTTCAATACACAAGTTATTTTATACAATGCAAAAGCGCTTTTCCAGTAAATGCACAAGGAGTTTTGTATACAATGCCAAAGCAATCATCTGTTCAGGGCAAAACGAGTTATTTGTATGCAATGTAAAATTTGGTGCAATGGAAATCTTTTCCAATGCATAATTATCATTGCAATGCAAACGCACGTATCCTTCTACAATGCATAATAATCCATAATTATGCATTGCAATGCAAACGCACGTAACCTTCAATGCACAACGAGATCTTGAATGCAACACCAATGCCAAAGCAATCATCACTTGGCTTGTCAATGCACAAGTTTTTTTGTATGAACTGCAAAGGTTATTATCTCTTGTATGCAATGCAAAAATATTAATCTCTTCAGTATGCGCATTGCAAAAGCAATTCGTTTGTCAGTGCACAACTAGTTCCTATATGTAATGCAATGCAAAAAACTTATCTCTTCTATGCACAAGTGATTTTATTGCAACAGCGCTTTCTAATCAATGCAAAAGGAGTTCTTGTATACAATGCCAAAGCAATCATCTGTTCAGGGCACAACGAGTTCTTTGTATGCAATGCAATGCAAAAATACTTATCTCTTCAATGCAATGCAAAAGCAATTAGCTAGTCAATCCACACCTTGTTCCTATATGCAATTCAGTTCTACAATTCTTTGTATGCAATGGAAAACTTTGTGCAATGGAAATAATTTCCAATGCAATGCAAAAATACGTATCTCTTCAATGCAAATGCAAAAGCAATTAGCTAGTCAATGCACACCTAACTAGGTGCAATTCAGTGCAATGAGATTTTGAATGCAACGAATGCACTTATCTCTTCAACGCATACGTTCTTGTGTGCAATGCAAAAGCTCTGCACAACGAGATCTTGCATGCAACTCCAATGCAAATGCATTTGGCTTGTCAATGCACGAGTTTTTGTATGAATTGCAAAGGTAATTATATCTCTTGTATGCAATGCAAAAGCAATTAGCTAGTCAATCCACACCTAGTTCCTATGCAATTCAGTTCTACAATTCTTTGTATGCAATGGAAAATTTTGTGCAATGGAAATAATTTCCAATGCAATGCAAAAATATTTATCTCTTTAGTATGCAATGCAAAAGCAATTAGCTAGTCAATCCACATCTAGTTCCTATATGCAATTCAGTGCAAAGACCTTCTCTCTTCAATACACAAGTTATTTTATACAATGCAAAAGCGCTTTTCCAGTAAATGCACAAGCAGTTTTGTATACAATGCCAAAGCAATCATCTGTTCAGGGCAAAACGAGTTCTTTGTATGCAATGTAAAATTTGGTGCAATGGAAATCTTTTCCAATGCATAATTATCATTGCAATGCAAACGCACGTATACTTCTACAATGCATAATAATCCATAATTATGCATTGCAATGCAAACGCACGTAACCTTCAATGCACAACGAGAGCTTGAATGCAACACCAATGCCAAAGCAATCATCACTTGGCTTGTCAATGCACAAGTTTTTTTGTATG
Source organism: Paracanthobrama guichenoti (assembly GCA_018749465.1). Lineage (NCBI taxonomy): Eukaryota > Metazoa > Chordata > Actinopteri > Cypriniformes > Gobionidae > Paracanthobrama > Paracanthobrama guichenoti. The sequence goes on from JAGHMJ010000880.1 coordinate 14,498, forward strand.
AACTGCAAAGGTTATTATCTCTTGTATGCAATGCAAAAATATTAATCTCTTCAGTATGCATTGCAAAAGCAATTCGTTTGTCAGTGCACAACTAGTTCCTATATGTAATGCAATGCAAAGAACTTATCTCTTCTATGCACAAGTGATTTTATTGCAACAGCGCTTTCTAATCAATGCAAAAGGAGTTCTTGTATACAATGCCAAAGCAATCATCTGTTCAGGGCACAACGAGTTCTTTGTATGCAATGTAAAATTTTGTGCAACGGAAATCTTTTTGTGCAATGGAAATCTTTTCCAATGCAATGCAAAAATACTTATCTCTTCAATGCAATGCAAAAGCAATTAGCTAGTCAATCCACACCTAGTTCCTATATGCAATTCAGTTCTACAATTCTTTGTATGCAATGGAAAACTTTGTGCAATGGAAATAATTTCCAATGCAATGCAAAAATACGTATCTCTTCAATGCAATGCAAAAGCAATTAGCTAGTCAATGCACACCTAACTAGGTGCAATTCAGTGCAATGAGATTTTGAATGCAACGAATGCACTTATCTCTTCAACGCATACGTTCTTGTGTGCAATGCAAAAGCTCTGCACAACGAGATCTTGCATGCAACTCAATGCAAATGCATTTGGCTTGTCAATGCACGAGTTTTTGTATGAATTGCAAAGGTAATTATATCTCTTGTATGCAATGCAAAAATATTTATCTCTTTAGTATGCAATGCAAAAGCAATTAGCTAGTCAATCCACATCTAGTTCCTATATGCAATTCAGTGCAAAGAAAGACCTTATCTCTTCAATACACAAGTTATTTTATACAATGCAAAAGCGCTTTTCCAGTAAATGCACAAGGAGTTTTGTATACAATGCCAAAGCAATCATCTGTTCAGGGCAAAACGAGTTCTTTGTATGCAATGTAAAATTTGGTGCAATAGAAATCTTTTTGTGCAATGGAAATCTTTTCCAATGCAATGCAAAAATACTTATCTCTTCACTGCAATGCAAAAGCAATTAGCTAGTCAATCCACACCTAGTTCCTATATGCAATTCAGTTCTACAATTCTTTGTATGCAATGGAAAACTTTGTGCAATGGAAATAATTTCCAATGCAATGCAATTCAGTTCTACAATTCTTTGTATGCAATGGAAAATTTTGTGCAATGGAAATAATTTCCAATGCAATGCAAAATACTTATCTCTTCAATGCAATGCAAAAGCAATTAGCTAGTCAATCCACACCTAGTTCCTATATGCAATTCAGTTCTACAATTCTTTGTATGCAATGGAAAACTTTGTGCAATGGAAATAATTTCCAATGCAATGCAAAAATACGTATCTCTTCAATGCAATGGAAAAGCAATTAGCTAGTCAATGCACACCTAACTAGGTGCAATTTAGTGCAATGAGATTTTGAATGCAACGAATGCACTTATCTCTTCAACGCATACGTTCTTGTGTGCAATGCAAAAGCTCTGCACAACGAGATCTTGCATGCAACTCAATGCAAATGCATTTGGCTTGTCAATGCACGAGTTTTTGTATGAATTGCAAAGGTAATTATATATCTCTTGTATGCAATGCAAAAATATTTATCTCTTTAGTATGCAATGCAAAAGCAATTAGCTAGTCAATCCACATCTAGTTCCTATATGCAATTCAGTTCTACAATTCTTTGTATGCAATGGAAAATTTTGTGCAATGGAAATAATTTCCAATGCAATGCAAAATACTTATCTCTTTAGTATGCAATGCAAAAGCAATTAGCTAGTCAATCCACATCTAGTTCCTATATGCAATTCAGTGCAAAGACCTTCTCTCTTCAATACACAAGTTATTTTATACAATGCAAAAGCGCTTTTCCAGTAAATGCACAAGGAGTTTTGTATACAATGCCAAAGCAATCATCTGTTCAGGGCAAAACGAGTTCTTTGTATGCAATGTAATATTTGGTGCAATGGAAATCTTTTCCAATGCATAATTATCATTGCAATGCAAACGCACGTATCCTTCTACAATGCATAATAATCCATAATAATGCATTGCAATGCAAACGCACGTAACCTTCAATGCACAACGAGATCTTGAATGCAACACCAATGCCAAAGAAATCATCACTTGGCTTGTCAATGCACAAGTTTTTTTTGTATGAACTGCAAAGTTATTATCTCTTGTATGCAATGCAAAAATATTAATCTCTTCAGTATGCATTGCAAAAGCAATTCGTTTGTCAGTGCACAACTAGTTCCTATATGTAATGCAATGCAAAGAACTTATCTCTTCTATGCACAAGTGATTTTATTGCAACAGCGCTTTCTAATCAATGCAAAAGGAGTTCTTGTATACAATGCCAAAGCAATCATCTGTTCAGGGCACAACGAGTTCTTTGTATGCAATGTAAAATTTTGTGCAACGGAAATCTTTTTGTGCAATGGAAATCTTTTCCAATGCAATGCAAAAATACTTATCTCTTCAATGCAATGCAAAAGCAATTAGCTAGTCAATCCACACCTAGTTCCTATATGCAATTCAGTTCTACAATTCTTTGTATGCAATGGAAAACTTTGTGCAATGGAAATAATTTCCAATGCAATGCAAAAATACGTATCTCTTCAATGCAATGCAAAAGCAATTAGCTAGTCAATGCACAACTAACTAGGTGCAATTTAGTGCAATGAGATTTTGAATGCAACGAATGCACTTATCTCTTCAACGCATACAATGCAAAAGTTCTTGTGTGCAATGCAAATGCATTGCACAATGAGATCTTGTATGATGCAATGCAATGCTTAATGCAAATGCATTTGGCTTGTCAATGCACGAGTTTTTGTATGAATTGCAAAGGTAATTATATATCTCTTTCCAATGCAATGCAAAAATATTTATCTCTTTAGTATGCAATGCAAAAGCAATTAGCTAGTCAATCCACATCTAGTTCCTATATGCAATTCAGTGCAAAGACCTTCTCTCTTCAATACACAAGTTATTTTATACAATGCAAAAGCGCTTTTCCAGTAAATGCACAAGGAGTTTTGTATACAATGCCAAAGCAATCATCTGTTCAGGGCAAAACGAGTTCTTTGTATGCAATGTAAAATTTGGTGCAATGGAAATCTTTTCCAATGCATAATTATCATTGCAATGCAAACGCACGTATACTTCTACAATGCATAATAATCCATAATTATGCATTGCAATGCAAACGCACGTAACCTTCAATGCACAACGAGAGCTTGAATGCAACACCAATGCCAAAGCAATCATCACTTGGCTTGTCAATGCACAAGTTTTTTTGTATGAACTGCAAAGGTTATTATCTCTTGTATGCAATGCAAAAATATTAATCTCTTCAGTATGCATTGCAAAAGCAATTCGTTTGTCAGTGCACAACTAGTTCCTATATGTAATGCAATGCAAAGAACTTATCTCTTCTATGCACAAGTGATTTTATTGCAACAGCGCTTTCTAATCAATGCAAAAGGAGTTCTTGTATACAATGCCAAAGCAATCATCTGTTCAGGGCACAACGAGTTCTTTGTATGCAATGTAAAATTTTGTGCAACGGAAATCTTTTGTGCAATGGAAATCTTTTCCAATGCAATGCAAAAATACTTATCTCTTCAATGCAATGCAAAAGCAATTAGCTAGTCAATCCACACCTAGTTCCTATATGCAATTCAGTTCTACAATTCTTTGTATGCAATGGAAAACTTTGTGCAATGGAAATAATTTCAATGCAATGCAAAAATACGTATCTCTTCAATGCAATGCAAAAGCAATTAGCTAGTCAATGCACACCTAACTAGGTGCAATTCAGTGCAATGAGATTTTGAATGCAACGAATGCACTTATCTCTTCAACGCATACGTTCTTGTGTGCAATGCAAAAGCTCTGCACAACGAGATCTTGCATGCAACTCAATGCAAATGCATTTGGCTTGTCAATGCACGAGTTTTTGTATGAATTGCAAAGGTAATTATATCTCTTGTATGCAATGCAAAAATATTTATCTCTTTAGTATGCAATGCAAAAGCAATTAGCTAGTCAATCCACATCTAGTTCCTATATGCAATTCAGTGCAAAGAAAGACCTTATCTCTTCAATACACAAGTTATTTTATACAATGCAAAAGCGCTTTTCCAGTAAATGCACAAGGAGTTTTGTATACAATGCCAAAGCAATCATCTGTTCAGGGCAAAACGAGTTCTTTGTATGCAATGTAAAATTTGGTGCAATAGAAATCTTTTTGTGCAATGGAAATCTTTTCCAATGCAATGCAAAAATACTTATCTCTTCACTGCAATGCAAAAGCAATTAGCTAGTCAATCCACACCTAGTTCCTATATGCAATTCAGTTCTACAATTCTTTGTATGCAATGGAAAACTTTGTGCAATGGAAATAATTTCCAATGCAATGCAATTCAGTTCTACAATTCTTTGTATGCAATGGAAAATTTTGTGCAATGGAAATAATTTCCAATGCAATGCAAAATACTTATCTCTTCAATGCAATGCAAAAGCAATTAGCTAGTCAATCCACACCTAGTTCCTATATGCAATTCAGTTCTACAATTCTTTGTATGCAATGGAAAACTTTGTGCAATGGAAATAATTTCCAATGCAATGCAAAAATACGTATCTCTTCAATGCAATGGAAAAGCAATTAGCTAGTCAATGCACACCTAACTAGGTGCAATTTAGTGCAATGAGATTTTGAATGCAACGAATGCACTTATCTCTTCAACGCATACGTTCTTGTGTGCAATGCAAAAGCTCTGCACAACGAGATCTTGCATGCAACTCAATGCAAATGCATTTGGCTTGTCAATGCACGAGTTTTTGTATGAATTGCAAAGGTAATTATATATCTCTTGTATGCAATGCAAAAATATTTATCTCTTTAGTATGCAATGCAAAAGCAATTAGCTAGTCAATCCACATCTAGTTCCTATATGCAATTCAGTTCTACAATTCTTTGTATGCAATGGAAAATTTTGTGCAATGGAAATAATTTCCAATGCAATGCAAAATACTTATCTCTTTAGTATGCAATGCAAAAGCAATTAGCTAGTCAATCCACATCTAGTTCCTATATGCAATTCAGTGCAAAGACCTTCTCTCTTCAATACACAAGTTATTTTATACAATGCAAAAGCGCTTTTCCAGTAAATGCACAAGGAGTTTTGTATACAATGCCAAAGCAATCATCTGTTCAGGGCAAAACGAGTTCTTTGTATGCAATGTAATATTTGGTGCAATGGAAATCTTTTCCAATGCATAATTATCATTGCAATGCAAACGCACGTATCCTTCTACAATGCATAATAATCCATAATAATGCATTGCAATGCAAACGCACGTAACCTTCAATGCACAACGAGATCTTGAATGCAACACCAATGCCAAAGAAATCATCACTTGGCTTGTCAATGCACAAGTTTTTTTGTATGAACTGCAAAGGTTATTATCTCTTGTATGCAATGCAAAAATATTAATCTCTTCAGTATGCATTGCAAAAGCAATTCGTTTGTCAGTGCACAACTAGTTCCTATATGTAATGCAATGCAAAGAACTTATCTCTTCTATGCACAAGTGATTTTATTGCAACAGCGCTTTCTAATCAATGCAAAAGGAGTTCTTGTATACAATGCCAAAGCAATCATCTGTTCAGGGCACAACGAGTTCTTTGTATGCAATGTAAAATTTTGTGCAACGGAAATCTTTTTGTGCAATGGAAATCTTTTCCAATGCAATGCAAAAATACTTATCTCTTCAATGCAATGCAAAAGCAATTAGCTAGTCAATCCACACCTAGTTCCTATATGCAATTCAGTTCTACAATTCTTTGTATGCAATGGAAAACTTTGTGCAATGGAAATAATTTCCAATGCAATGCAAAAATACGTATCTCTTCAATGCAATGCAAAAGCAATTAGCTAGTCAATGCACAACTAACTAGGTGCAATTTAGTGCAATGAGATTTTGAATGCAACGAATGCACTTATCTCTTCAACGCATACGTTCTTGTGTGCAATGCAAAAGCTCTGCACAACGAGATCTTGCATGCAACTCAATGCAAATGCATTTGGCTTGTCAATGCACGAGTTTTTGTATGAATTGCAAAGGTAATTATATATCTCTTGTATGCAATGCAAAAATATTTATATCTCTTTAGTATGCAATGCAAAAGCAATTAGCTAGTCAATCCACATCTAGTTCCTATATGCAATTCAGTGCAAAGACCTTCTCTCTTCAATACACAAGTTATTTTATACAATGCAAAAGCGCTTTTCCAGTAAATGCACAAGGAGTTTTGTATACAATGCCAAAGCAATCATCTGTTCAGGGCAAAACGAGTTCTTTGTATGCAATGTAAAATTTGGTGCAATGGAAATCTTTTCCAATGCATAATTATCATTGCAATGCAAACGCACGTATACTTCTACAATGCATAATAATCCATAATTATGCATTGCAATGCAAACGCACGTAACCTTCAATGCACAACGAGAGCTTGAATGCAACACCAATGCCAAAGCAATCATCACTTGGCTTGTCAATGCACAAGTTTTTTTGTATGAACTGCAAAGGTTATTATCTCTTGTATGCAATGCAAAAATATTAATCTCTTCAGTATGCATTGCAAAAGCAATTCGTTTGTCAGTGCACAACTAGTTCCTATATGTAATGCAATGCAAAGAACTTATCTCTTCTATGCACAAGTGATTTTATTGCAACAGCGCTTTCTAATCAATGCAAAAGGAGTTCTTGTATACAATGCCAAAGCAATCATCTGTTCAGGGCACAACGAGTTCTATGTATGCAATGGAAAATTTTGTGCAAATGAAATCTTTTTGTGCAATGGAAATCTTTTCCAATGCAATGCAAAAATACTTATCGCTTCAATGCAATGCAAAAGCAATTAGCTAGTCAATCCACACCTAGTTCCTATATGCAATTCAGTTCTACAATTCTTTGTATGCAATGGAAAACTTTGTGCAATGGAAATAATTTCCAATGCAATGCAAAAATACTTATCTCTTCAATGCAATGCAAAAGCAATTAGCTAGTCAATGCACACCTAACTAGGTGCAATTCAGTGCAATGAGATTTTGAATGCAACGAATGCACTTATCTCTTCAACGCATACGTTCTTGTGTGCAATGCAAAAGCTCTGCACAACGAGATCTTGCATGCAACTCAATGCAAATGCATTTGGCTTGTCAATGCACGAGTTTTTGTATGAATTGCAAAGGTAATTATATCTCTTGTATGCAATGCAAAAATATTTATCTCTTCAGTATGCAATGCCAAAGCAATTAGCTAGTCAATGCACACCTAGTTCCTATATGCAATTCAGTGCACACGTTATTTTATACAATGCACCAGCGATTTTCTTAATCATGCACAAGGAGATTTTGTATACAACGCCAAAGCAATCATCTTTTCAGGGCACAAGTTTTTTGTATGCAATGGAAAATTTTGTGCATTGGAAATCTTTTACAATGCATAATAATGCATAATTATGCATTGCAATGCAAACGCACATATCCTTCAATGCACAAGGAGATCTTGATTGCAACGCCAATGCCAAAGCAATCATCTGTTCAGGGCACAAAGAGTTCTTTTGTATACAATAAATCAATGGAAAAATACTTATCTCTTCAACGAGCTCTTGTAGGCAACTCAATGGAAAATGCACTTGTCTTGTCAATGCACGAGTTCTTTTGTATTTATTGCAAAGGTAATTATCTCTTGTATGCGATGCAAAAATATTTATCTCTTCAGTATGCAATGCAAAAGCAATTTGTTTGTCAGTGCACACCTAGTTCCTATATGTAATGCACTGCAAAGAACTTATTCTTCTTTGCACAAGTTATTTTATTGCAACAGCGCTTTCTAATCAATGCAAAAGGAGTTCTTGTATACAATGCCAAAGCAATCATCTGTTCAGGGCACAACGAGTTCTTTGTATGCAATGGAAAATTTTGTGCAATGGAAATCTTTTCCAATGCATGATTATGCATTGCAATGCAAACGCACGTATCCAATGCAAAACGAGTTCCTGTATGCAATGGAAAAATACTGATCTCTTCAATGCACACGTTCTTGTGTGGAATGCAAAAGCTCTTCAATGCACGAGATCTTGCATGCAACTCAATGCAAATGCACTTGTCTTGTCAATGCACGAGTTCTTGTATTGCAAAGGTAATTATCTCTTGTATGCAATGCAAAAGTACTTATCTCTTCAGTATGCAATGCCAAAGCAATTAGCTAGTCAATGCACACCTAGTTCCTATATGCAATTCAGTGCACAAGTTATTTTATACAATGCACCAGCGCTTTTCTAATCAATGCACAAGTAGTTTTGTATACAACGCCAAAGCAATCATCTGTTCAGGGCAAAACGATTTCTTTGTATGCAATGTAAAATTTGGTGCAATGGAAATCTTTTGTGCAATGGAAATCTTTTCCAATGCAATGCAAAAATACTTATCTCTTCAATGCAATGCAAACGCACGTATCCTTCAATGCACAACGAGATCTTGAATGCAACGCCAATGCCAAAGCAATCATCTGTTCAGGGCACAAAGAGTTCTTTTGTATACAATAAATCAATGGAAAAATACTTATCTCTTCAACGAGATCTTGTAGGCATCTCAATGGAAATGCACTTGTCTTGACAATGCACGAGTTCTTTTTGTATTTATTGCAAAGGTAATTATCTCTTGTATGCAATGCAAAAATATTTATCTCTTCAGTATGCAATGCAAAAGCAATTAGTTTGTCAGTGCACACCTACTTCTTATATGTAATGCAATGCAAAGAACTTATCTCTTCTATGCACAAGTTATTTTATACATTTATATACATTTATCAGCGCTATTCTAATCAATGCACAAGGAGTTTTTGTATACTATGCCAAAGCAATCTTCTGTTCAGGGCACAACGAGTTCCTTGTATGCAATGGAAAATTTTGTGCAATGGAAATCTTTTGTGCAATGGAAATCTTTTCCAATGCAATGCAAAAATACTTATCTCTTCAATGCAATGCAAAAGCAATTAGCTAGTCAATGCACACCTATATGCAATTCAGTGCCAAGAACTTATTTCTTCAATGCACAAGTTATTTTATACAAATGCACAAGTTATTTTATTCAATGCACCAGCGCTTTTCTAATCTATGCACGAGTTTGGCATACAATGCCAAAGCAATCATCTTTTCAGGCACGAGTTTTTAATATGCAATGGAAAATTTTGTGCAATGGAAATCTTTCAATGCATCACGAGATCTTGAATGCAACTCTTCAATGCACAAGTTATATTATACAATGCAACAGCGCTTTTCTAATAAATGCACAACGAGTTCTTTGTATGCAATGCCAAAATTTTGTGCAATGGAAATCTTTTCCAATGCATAATTATCATTGCAACGCAAACGCACGTATACTTCAATGCACAACGAGATTTTGAATGCAACGAATGCACTTATCTCTTCAACGCACACGTTCTTTTGTGCAATGCAAAAGCTCTGCACAACGAGATCTTGCAATGCAACTCAATTCAAATGCACTTGTCTTGTCAATGCACGAGTTCCTGTATGAATTGCAAAGGAGAGAGAATATTGGCGACTTTGTGTCAAATTTGATTGATTGATGACTGTCATAAAAATTCCTCCCCCCTCCCCTCTCTCCCACCCCTCCCACTGGACTGGACACCTGTTTCGGGCACCTGTTTTGGCCATCTGTTTTATTATCCTCCTTCCCCCCACTATACCCCCCCGCCCCAATTCAAAGGAATTTATGACTGTTTTGGGGACTGTTTTTTCGAAAATGTGTGCTTTAAGCTTTTTTTAAAAATGTGAATAATAGTCACATACATGTGATAAGGGGACAGTTTTTTGTATGTATATTGTTAAATACGAAAGTACGAAAGTCAATGTTCAGTCATTTAAAATGTTTTTCAGACATATAAAGACAAGTTAGAGAATATCTTTGATTCGGCTTGTAAAGATAGAGAAAACTGATAGAGAATTGTTTTCAAACAAGTATATGCATTAAAAATCAAAGAAAAGGTGGTTAAAAATCCCATCAAACGAATAATGTTAAGTTGTTTCACATTAAAATTTACTGTTCAAGTTTTTTTTAGTCAAAAACAATTCTCTTACGGAGTCTGATGCAAACACGTCCTCTCTCCTCAATGACGGAAAACGGAATGAGCTCTGGCAGCTCATGCGAAGCCACCTCCCAGTCTCCGCCCCTAACACTTTACCTCAATGCAGGACAATAGATAAAATAATAAAATAAATAAAAGCAAAACAAATAATACGTTTTTTCACATTACAATTTTCTGCTAAATGTTTATTTAGTTTAGACAAAAAAACAAAAAACAAATGTTTCTTAGGCAGGGTGAAGCAAACGCGACCTCTCTCCTCTGATGGCTAATCACTAATGATGTCTGGGGACGTGTGTAAAGCCGCCCCCAGTCTCCGCCCCTCAGCGCAGAAGAATGAGCCCAGTTCATACAGAAATTAAGATTTAAATGACGGTAAAATAATTAAACAAAATGACATTTATAAATAATATATGTTTTTAACATTTTTTGTTTAGTTCATCATAGTTTATTTCACTCTTAGCTCTTTCTAAATTAATTGTTTCGTCACACACACACACACACACACACACACACACACACACACACACACACACACACACACACACACACACACACACACACACACACACACACACACACACACACACACACACACACACACACACACACACACACACGGACGCCTTGTGTATGGTGAATTTGCGCAGGGTGAAGCAAATGCGACCTATCTCCCCTGATAGCTAATCACTAATGTGGTCTGGGGACGTGCGTAAAGCCGCCCCCAGTCTCCGCCCCTAACACACCCCTCAGCGCAGAAGAATGCACCCGTGCGCACATCCCCCTGCAACATGTTGTTAAAAAGGGAGAAAAAAACCTCGTTAGCCTACCGCAGAACACAACTTGTGATTTATTTATTGATTTATTTTTTTACAAACGGGGCACTAATCCGCAACGATGGCCGAGGCTTCTGCACCTAAAAAGCACGAGAGGTCAGACTGATCAATGTGAACAATGATGAAAAATTTACAACGAATACAACGGATGATCCAGATTTGGTTTTCACTGAGAAAGACTGGATTCTATTTTACACACGTGTGTGGCGCGAGTTGAAAGATGGAAGAGACGACCCACTGTTCATAGCCGAGTGGAGCGGGGTGACGATGGGAACAAGATTCAGATTGCTCGCGGATCACGTTAACAAATACCCCGAAGATTATGTGTACATTCTATGCAGTGATTTCGGAAAAGGGCTGCCGGAATGTTCATGGCCTATAATCTGAGGCAGATCACTTCAAATACAATGACATTAAATTTATGTTTCAGTGGAAAGACGTACCTGTGTTGGAAGATATATTTTTTAAAATAGATAGGATGTTTAAGATGATGATAGGATGTATCCTGAATGCGTGGTGTTCATGTAGCTCCACCCACATTCTACAATCATTAAATACCTACCGCAGAAGAAGACCCTACAGCAGCATGTCTCAGGAAAGCAAAGGTACACCTCTCAACACTGAACCACCATCATCGTCAACGAATGAGTGTCATCAAAAATGCAACGCCTGGCTGACCACGTTCTGCACAGAACTGGGTTACCATAACCTCATGTTCCTCGCAAACTACGGGTCTCCAGGAATCATTGCCAAGATTTCTGACAGCTCCGATGATGATGTGGATGGTTGTATAGGTGTGACGGGTCACAAAATCATTAAAGCGGTCGTCACCGTTATCCTGCAACACCTGATCGATAAAAGAATGTACACCCAGAAATTTGGTGCTCCTCACCTTTCCAAACAAGACACTCATGCCTGCTTGAGGAGCGTGCCCTATTATTTTTGCGGATTCTTACGACGAGATCAACAACAATCTCCTTCATCTTCCGAGCTCAGAGAGAGATTGTTTAGCAAAGGCTTTGAAACAGTTTGCCTAACACGGCATCTACAAAGAATCCAGGGGTTTGTCTCTGTCATTGTGCGCTACCTGAGAGATGAGATCTACATACGGAAGAGCTAGCCTCAAACAGGATGAAGAAATTGCTGGATGAAAGTTACAAGCAGTCATTTACGACGCTGTCAGCACTGTGAAAGTCAAGTCAACACACATCCAGCTTTATTGTCAAGTCTTCCATGATGATGGAGCTGGATGAGAGAATTGAAATTCTATGACTCTCTGACCCTAGGTCTTCCCGTCAAAAGTAACAGCAACAACAAAAGTTTAACAGTAACATCGATGTGCTGAGTTAAAAAAGATGGATAGTTTTATAGAGTGAAGTGTAGAGGGCATGATTGTGCAAACAATGCTGAATTTCAGATATAAGTCACAGCATTCTAAAATAAAATTATAAAATTATAGGTGAGTGAGTGCTGTAATGGACGAGTGGTTCGATGAGAGACACTATAATGAGTGTTTATGAAGGAGGAGCAACTGGGGGGTGATTCCAGGGAGGGGTGCGGACAGACTTAATGTGGAGTGCATGAGTCGGGCCGCTCAAAGCACTTCATAAGGATGGGGATAAGTGCGACTGGACAGTAGTCGTTGAAGCAGGATGGAGATGATTTCTTAGGGACTGGAATGATGGTGGTTGCTTTGAAGCATGTGGGGACGACAGCTTGACTCAGTGAGATGTTGAAGATGTCTGTGAAGACATCAGTGAGTTCCTCTGCACAGTCTCTCAATACACGTCCAGGAATGTTGTCAGGACCTGGAGCTTTGCGCATGCGTTGACCCTTCTGAGGGATCTTCTCACGCTGTCCCTGGGCAGTGACAACATCAGGTCATCGGGAGGAGGTGGTGACTTCTGTGCAGTGGTGCTGTTGTGAGCTTCAAAGCGAGCAAAGAAAGTGTTCAGCTCATTCAGCAGGGGGGTGGAGCTGTCACATGTCCGTGCAGGGGGCTTATAATCTGTGATGGTCTGAATACCCTGCCACAGGCTCCTTGTGTCTCTGCTGTCGCTGAAACAATGGGCTATCCTCCTGGAGTACTGTCTCTTAGCCTTCCTGATGTCGCGTGACAGGTTGGCCCTTGCTGTCCTCAGGCCCACCTCATCTCCAGCTCTGAAGGCAGCGTTATGCGTCTTCAGAAGTCTGTAGACATTTCCTGTCAGCCACGGTTTTTGGTTGAGCCAGACGGTGATGGTCTTTGTGACTGTTACATCCTCCTTGCACTTGGTGATGTAAGAAGTAACAGTCTCAGAGTACTCCTGGATGTCTGTGGTGTTGTGGTAGGTTGCAGCCTGTTTAAACATGTCCCAGTCAGTGGTGTCGAAGCAGTCTTGAAGAGCCTCTGATGACCCTTCAGGCCAGACTTGAATCTGCTTCTGGACTGGTTTGGGGTGGCTTTCACAAGTGGTCTGTATGCTGGCATTAACATAACAGTGATGTGATCTGAAGCACCAAGGTGGGGGAGGGGAAGGGCTTTGTAAGCTCCTCTCTGTGTAGTGTACACAAAGTCCAGAGTGTTTTTACCACGTGTTGGGAAGTCAATGTGTTGAATTTTTGGAAGCACACTCTTTAAGTCTGCATGGTTGAAATCTCCAGCCAAGATGAGAAAAGCATCTGGGTGGGCTGTCTGCTGATCACTGATGTGTTTATAAAGATTATTTAGTGCCTCACTCCTGTTGTTGTTGGAGCTGGGGGGGATGTATACAGCAACAAGTATAATAGCTGAATATTCCCGCAGTAGATAAAACGGCCGACATTTAATAATCATAAACTCCACCAGGGGTGAGCAGTGTTTGCAGACCACAACAGCATCGTGGCACCACGCATCATTGGTGTAAACACAGAGTCCACCGCCGCGGGTCTTACCTCCCTCGACGAGCACTCTGTCCGCCCGATGGCATGTGCGCTGATCGAGCTGAATGGCGCGGTCCGGAAGGCTGTGGTTGAGCCATGTTTCCGTGAACACAAAAACACAACAGTCTCTTACAGTCTTCCGAGTAGAGCAAAGAAGACGAAGATCATCCAGTTTATTGTCCAACGAGCGTACGTTAGCGAGAATGATGGTGGGGATAGCCGGCTTGTGTGGTTTAGCCGCTAGCCTGACACGGATACCTCCACGCTTCCCCCTCTTCTGTTTCTTCTCACCCCGTTTGTGGCGCCTCCACTGTGGGAGAGGTGCAGTAGTGGGGGACGGTGATGGGGTAGGCCCCCGGAGAAGGCCATGATCCCGCAGATCTTGAGCGAGCGCCGATCTTGGATTGAAGACTGTAGTTTTTCCAACCTCGAGCAGAAACTCACATCTGTAGCTGAGTTTGCAGATGAACGGACGCGACAAGGACGTACAAAAACACCGGTCCGTCGGGAGAGAGAGAAGCCGCTGCGTGCGCACGCGCCGCCATCTTAGTTGTAAGCTTGCTGCTGCTGCTGCCGATTCTGACTAAGTCTGCGATGGGGAACCTCCTCTGCTTTACCCATCTGTCTAAATATTTCTATAAACAACGGGTCAGATGTGAAATATCAAATTTGTTGTACAAGATTGTTGATGTAACAGACAATGATACATGTGACGGTAGACGCTTAGTGAAATTAAAGAATCAAATGAATGTTGTGAGGAGATTAACGATCGAATGGCATAATATGATAAACATGTCTATTGTCTGTGACGGTACACCATCCACAACTATTAAAAATATTCTCGAGATGATGCCTGAATGTAATGAATCCTTAAAAATAGGTAACATATTATGTCTTTGTACTATGTAACTGATGTATGTTTAACACTCCTGTCAAGAAATGAACCTGCCGATGTTTGTAAAATTATTGACACATTGGTTGAATAAATGTCGGAGAAAAATTTTGTAATGTGTGTAAAATTTCTGTTTTATCTGGACGATTTATGATTTGTCCCTGTCTGTTTGTAAAATGTCAGAGCTCATGAAAAAAATATATTACAATCCGTCAAGCCCAGGGGCTTTGGGTGGTAAAAACAGATTAAAACAAGCTGTGTTACAGGAATATGGTGTACGTCTGAAAGATAAGAAGATGACCGATTGGCTGGCCAGTCAAGATACATATACATTACACCGGACCGCACCTATAAAATATAAGCGAAACAGAGTAGTGGTGTATGGGAAAGATATGCTGTTTCAAGCGGATCTGGTTGACATGTCTGCTTATTCAAAGGATAACGATAATATCAAATTCCTACTAACGTGTATAGACGTATTTAGCAAATATGCGTGGACGCATCCGTTGAAGAATAAGACTAGGCAGGAGGTAACTAAGGCGTTTGAATCAATATTAAGAGAAAAACGAATACCACAAAAGCTTCAAACGGATCTGGGGAAGGAATTCCTCAATAAGCATTTTCAGCAATTAATGAAAAAGTATAACATACATCATTTCACCACGGCCAGCGATTTAAAAGCCTGCATAGTTGAGCGGTTTAACAGAACTCTAAAAGGGCGTATGTGGAGATATTTAACGGCCGTCAATTCCAAACGTTACTGTGATATCTTGCAAGATCTGACAGAGGGGTATAACTCTAGTTATCACAAGTCCATTACGAATGAGGCCGATTGACATTCATAAAGAAAATGAGACGACCGTGTTTAACAACCTGTACGGAAATCTGCGTAAAGAGACACCTGTCTTTACTTATAAGATAGGTGATGTTGTCAGAGTGTCTAAAGTCAGAAATATATTCTCGAAAGGATACGAACAGAATTATACAGAAGAGTCTTTACCATAGCAGCGTGTGTGCCACGACAACCACCCGTATACAAGATACAAGACTACGATGGGGAGATTATTGATAGATGTTTTTATGAAGAAGAACTACAGAAAATCATCGTGAGTGATGATAAATCATTCAAAATAGAAAAGATTTTAGATACGATTTTAGATACTTTAGATAGACGACGTAGGGGGAAAACTATGTATGCGCTGGTCAAGTGGTGGGGGTGGGGGCCAAAATTAAATTCATGGGTGCCGGAAAAGCAGGTGGTGGACTTACAGACACCTTAAAGGTTTAGGTTTGTAAGGCACTGGTAATTTCTGAAAATCATCATCATCATCATCATCATCATGACCGAGGAGGGTTTCTATATTACATTACCATGCAATGCCTCGAGGGTCATCTATCCCGAAAACAGTATATCTAATTACAGAACCAGACTGGGGAAAACTATATATCTGAAGGGGTCGTGGGCGCTGGTTGGATTTGAATACCCCATATCATGGTATACATTTAATGAAGAGGTTATTATCAACAGTGACCAAAAGATGTTACATCCTGTTAGCGAACATTATAATGTGAGCAATGATATTAATATACACATTGACAATAAGGCTCAATCAATACCTGTGTTGCGTAATACTTTAAAGACAGGATATTACGAGGATGTACCATTTCTGCTCAGGGAAATAAACGCATCCCTCCCCCCACGCGTACACCTTGGTTACGATCATATAAAGAATAAGGTTTTTCCAAAAGCACCTCAGAGAACTTCATTAACGTTTTATGGCAAGTTGGCTATCATCCTGGGATTACAGCCAGGTGTTTCTATAGAAACGGTACCCCACCCCCATGAAGATCAAGACCCCCGCGCTACGACTATAGTATATTCGCCATACCAATCAGACATAAGAGGTGGATTTTACACGTTATTCCTGTACACAGACATTATTGACTACCAATCAGTCGGTGACGTATACGTACCTTTATTAAGCACCGTACATATAGACGGTGAACTTAACAAGATAGTCAGTGTTAGATACGACAAGTCCCATTACATACGTGTTAATAAAAGCAGCATCACCGAGATCAGCATCGAAGTGAAAGACGACCAAAACCAAGACGTACGATTCACTTATGGTAAAGTAGTTGTCAAGCTTCACTTCAGACCTGTGAAGCAGTATTTATTTTAAATGGCACATCTCACGCCGTACAGAATTGACCCGGAGCGATATGTCGCCTATTATCAGAATCAGGCCGGTAACGGCTTACCAGGCTTTGCCGGGTCAAGTGCGATGTACGGTGGGGGAATTGGAGGAATTTTTAAAGGCCTTTTTCGTGCGGCCCTACCGTTCTTAAGAAGAGGATTCAGTATAGCTAAGCCTCAGTCAAGATTCAACAGTTTTATTTGTCACATACACAGTTATATACAGAATATACAACCGGCAGTGAAAATGTAAACAGGTCCGCTCCATGGACAGTGCAAATTCACAGTTAAAAACACAAGGAGGAAATTATAATAGAAATAGGATAAAAATATATATATATATATATATATATATATATATATATATATATATATATATATATATATATATATATATCTGTAGAATTATAAATAATCAAGTCAAGTAGAAGAAAAAAAAAGTAAAAAAATAAGAATAAAGAAGTGGAATAAAATAAGTGAAGTAAACTGTGCAGTGAGTAAACTGTAGACTTATAAATATGTGGTTAACAAATGTATAAGAGTATAATGTGCAAACAGGTTTATAACAGGTTGTTACACAGTAACAACGAGAACAGAAAGTGCAGTGCAATGTCAGTGTATCGATGTTTATCCTGAAGTGAAGTCATGTGATGTTAAGTGACTGAGTTCAGGAGTCTGATGGCCTGGGGGATGAAGCTCCTCCTGAGTCTCTCAGTTTTGGCCATCAGGCTTCGGAAGCGCTTACCAGATGGCAGCAGCGTGAAATGAGGGTTTGCAGGGTGATTAGAGTCCTTGATGATCTTAGTAGCTCTACCTTTGCAGCGTTTGGTGTAGACGTCCTGCAGAGACGGGAGAGCTGACCCTGAGATACGCTCGGATAAGCGCACGACTCTTTGCAGGGCTTTGCAGTCATGACTGGTGCTGTTCCCATACCATGCTGTGATGCACTGAGTTAATACACTTTCTATCGCCCCTAAATAGAAAGTTTTCAGGATAGCTGGTGAAACCCTGAATTTCCTCAGCTGGCGTAGGTGGTACAGTCTTTGCCTGGCTTTTTTCACCTGTGTCTGAATGTGAGCAGTCCAGGTCAGGTCCTCGGAGATGTTTACACCCAGGTACTTGAAGCTGCTCACTCTCTCTACTGGTGACCCGCTGATCATGAGCGTTGCTGTCTCTTCCTGAAGTCCACAATCATTTCTTTGGTCTTGCCAGCATTCAGAGAGAGACAGTTGTCCTGGCACCATGATGTTAGATGCTCCACCTCGTCCAAGTATGCCGTCTCATTGTTGTTGGAAATGAGGCCCAGGACAACAGTATCATTACCAAATTTGATGATAGAGGTGGAGCTGTGTGTGGACAAAGAGTCATGCATGTAGAGAGAGTAGAGCAGGGGACTCAGGACACAGCCCTGTGGACAGCACTCAGGGTCCTCAATCCAGTGGCAGAGAGAAGGATTCAGGCCGAGATCCAGGAGTTTGGAGGTTAGCTTGATTGGGAACTATGGCGTTAAAGGCTGAGCTATAGTCAATAAATAGCAGCCTTACATAGTTCCCACTTTTGCTGTCGATGTGAGTGAGGGAGGAGTGGAGGACATGAGAGATGGCATCTTCAGTCGATCTATTGGGACGATAGGCAAACTGAAGAGGGTCCAAAGTGTCAGGAATGAAGGCGCAAATGGTGTTTTTAATGAGTCTCTCAAAGACCTTCATGACTATAGATGTGAGAGCCACTGGACGATAGTCATTTAGGCAAGAGGGTTTACTGTTCTTAGGGACAGGGATGATGGTGGATTTTTTGAAGGACGTGGGGACCACAGATGTAGCGAGGGACTCATTAAAGATATAGGCCATGAACATTCCAGCAGCCCTGTTCCGAAATCACTGCATAGAATGTACACATAATCTTCAGGGTATTTGTTAACGTGATCCGCGAGCAATCTGAATCTTGTTCCCATCGTCACCCCACTCCACTCGGCTATGAACAGTGGGTCGTCTCCTCCATCTTTCAAATCGCGCCACACACGTGTGTAAAATAGAATCCAGTCTTTCTCAGTGAAAACCAGATCTGGATCGTCCGTTGTATTCGTTGTAAATTTTTCATCATTGTCCACATTGATCAGTCTGACCTCTCGTGCGTTTTTGTTAAAATTGTACGTGCACCTGCCAAATGAAAATCGTATCTGACATCCCTAGCGGCTCGTGGAGAAATTTGGACAGACAAGGTCCATGTTTCTTCCTAGGAGCTAGAGTCAGGTGCTCCATTGGCTCCATCAATGGCTCTCTCAGGAATTTTAGGTGCAGAAGCCTCGGCCATCGTTGCAGATTAGTGCCCCGTTTGTAAAAAACGTATTAAAACAATTATTTTACCGTTATTTAAATCTTCATTTCTGTATGAACTGGGCTCATTCTTCTGCGCTGAGGGGCGGAGACTGGGGGCGGCTTTTACGCACGTCCCCAGACATCATTAGTGATTAGCCATCAGAGGAGAGAGGTCGCGTTTGCTTCACCCTGCCTAAGAAACATTTGTTTTTTGTTTTTTTGTCTAAACTAAATAAACATTTAGCAGAAAATTGTAATGTGAAAAGACGTAATATTATTTGTTTTGCTTTTATTTATTTTATTTTATTATTTAATCCATTGTTCTGCATTGAGGTAAAGTGTTAGGGGCGGAGACTGGGAGGTGGCTTCGCATGAGCTGCCAGAGCTCATTCCGTTTTCCGTCATTGAGGAGAGAGGATGTGTTTGCATCAGACTCCGTAAGAGAATTGTTTTTGACTAAAGAAAACTTGAACAGTAAATTTTAATGTGAAACAACTTAACATTATTCGTTTGATGGGATTTTTAACCACCTTTTCTTTGATTTTTAATGCATATACTTGTTTGAAAACAATGTTTTCTCTATCTTTACAAGCCGAATCAAAGATATTCTCTAACTTGTCTTTATATTTCTGAAAAACATGTGCAAACAGGTTTATAACAGGTTGTTACACAGTAACAACGAGAACAGAAAGTGCAGTGCAATGTCAGTGTATCGATGTTTATCCTGAAGTGAAGTCATGTGATGTTAAGTGACTGAGTTCAGGAGTCTGATGGCCTGGGGGAAGAAGCTCCTCCTGAGTCTCTCAGTTTTGACCATCAGGCTTCGGAAGCGCTTACCAGATGGCAGCAGCGTGAAATGAGGGTTTGCAGGGTGATTAGAGTCCTTGATGATCTTAGTAGCTCTACCTTTGCAGCGTTTGGTGTAAACGTCCTGCAGAGACAGGAGAGCTGACCCTGAGATACGCTCGGATAAGCGCACAACTCTTTGCAGGGCTTTGCAGTCATGACTGGTGCTATTCCCATACCATGCTGTGATGCACTGAGTTAATACACTTTCTATCGCCCCTAAATAGAAAGTTTTCAGGATAGCTGGTGAAACCCTGAATTTCCTCAGCTGGCGCAGGTGGTACAGTCTTTGCCTGGCTTTTTTCACCTGTGTCTGAATGTGAGCAGTCCAGGTCAGGTCCTCGGAGATGTTTACACCCAGTACTTGAAGCTGCTCACTCTCTCTACTGGTGACCCGCTGATCATGAGCATTGCTGTCTCTTCCTGAAGTCCACAATCATTTCTTTGGTCTTGCCAACATTCAGAGAGAGAGACAGTTGTCCTGGCACCATGATGTTAGATGCTCCACCTCGTCCAAGTATGCCGTCTCGTTGTTGGAAATGAGGCCCAAGACAACAGTATCAGTGGAGCTGTGTGTGGACAAAGAGTCATGCGTGTAGAGAGAGTAGAGCAGGGGACTCAGGACACAGCCCTGTGGACAGCACTCAGGGAGGAGGAGGTGGACTGGCCTACTCTCACCACCTGAGGCCTGCCAGTGAGGAAGTCCTCAATCCAGTGGCAGAGAGAATGATTCAGGCCGAGATCCAGGAGTTTGGAGGTTAGCTTGATTGGGAACTATGGTGTTAAAGGCTGAGCTATAGTCAATAAATAGCAGCCTTACGTAGTTCCCACTTTTGCTGTCGATGTGAGTGAGGGAGGAGTGGAGGACATGAGAGATGGCATCTTCAGTCGATCTATTGGGACGATAGGCAAACTGAAGAGGGTCCAAAGTGTCAGGAATGAAGGCGCAAATGGTGTTTTTAATGAGTCTCTCAAAAGACCTTCATGACTATAGATGTGAGAGCCACTGGACGATAGTCATTTAGGCAAGAGGGTTTACTGTTCTTAGGGACAGGGATGATGGTGGATTTTTTGAAGGAGGTGGGGACCACAGATGTAGCGAGGGACTCATTAAAGATAGATGTAAACAACCCGGCGAGCTGATCAGCACAGGACCGCAGAACACAGCCTGAAATACCATCTGGCCCAGCAGCTTTCCTGACGTCCACACGCTAGAGTGCCCTCCGAACTTCTCGATCCTCCAAGACAGAGCTTCACGATCCTCCGAGACAGAGATCACGTGGTTGTTGCTGCTCTGAGTAATTCCCTCTGATGCACCACTTGGCGGAGTCGCGTTGCCGCGGTTACAGTCAAAGTGAGCGTAGAAAGAGTTTAAGTTTAAGCGATGGATCAGCGCTCACCTCTGCAGAGGATTTAGATCCAAAAGAGCAGATGGACCTCAGACCCTGCCACATGTGCCGAGAGTCGTTGAGTTGGAAATGACACTCCACTCGGTCTTTATAACGAAGTTTTGCGGCTTTAACTGCATGCCGCAGAGCATAGCAGGACGATCTGTATTCAGTCATATTCCCCGTTAGGAGACAGTGCATGTGTTCACTGCAGCGCGGATTGAATTGTCCACCCACGGTTTCTGATTTGAGAAGGATGTTATTGTTATTGTTTGCTGGCTTGCTCTGTAGCGTTTGATGAAGCAAAGCGCCACATCTGTGAACTAAGCTGAACTCGCCCGAACATGTCCCAATCCACATCATCAAGAGCTGCCTGTACGCGCGTCTCTGAATGGGGCGACCAGCACTTAACTTCCCGCCTCACCGTTTGAAGGAGCCTTTGTCTGTATTCAGGTGTGAGGAAAATGGCATGATCCGATTTGCCAAAAGCTGGAAGTGACATAGCAATGATCCAGCGTGTTTGCTCCTCGTAGACAGGAGACGTAAAGACTTTCTTTAGGTTTGCTTTGTTAAAATCGCCCGCGACAATGTACGCCGCGTCGGGGTGTTTGTTTAAGGATACATCATCATGCAACATCATGAAGGCCAGATAAAGCCAGCCCTGTGTCTGCCTGTGGTGGAATGTAAACAGCGGTCGCAACGACCGCAGAAAAATCCCAATGATTGATTGTTAAATGATTGTTAAATGTTCCAGATGAGCCGAGCAGGATCGCGAGAGAATGGTGATGTTCCTGGGATCGCACCATTTCTTGTTGACCATGAAGCATACTCCACCGCCTTTGGATTTACCGGCCTCGGCTGTTCTGTCCATCTGAAAAACAGAGAAGTTCTCCGACGGCATCACAGCTGTGTCCGGGACCGCGGGCGTGAGCCATGTTTCAGACAAACAAAAGATGTTACAGTCTCTCATGTCCCGTTGAAAACTGATCCTGGCTCTAAGATCGTCCATCTTATTCTCCAAGGATTGAACATTTGCTAGAAGAATGCTCGGGAGAGGAGGGCTGAATGCCCTTTTCCTCAGTCTGTTGCGTATCCCAGCGCGTTTCCCACGGTGTTTCTTGATTTTTCGCTGTTGAATCGTCTGGCCATTGTTCAACTCAGCATTCCGAAGGATCTCAGATGGCCACAGAGGATCGGCGAAAGTGTCCTGAAACAGTCCAGTATAGAGGTAACCAATGTCCAAAAGAGTTTTGCTGTCATAGCAGATCAATGCAGTTGATACGTTTGTAAAAATTGAGAGTAAAAGAAAGTAAAATAGTAAATAAAAGCACAGTCTTCGGGGAGCGACCTGAACGGCGGCGCCATTTTGTTTTTTAGAAACACATTTAAAAACGTCATTTAAAAACGGCCACGAAAAATATATTCAGTGACGTTGTTACCACCGCCCTAACAAAATCTTATAGCGGTAATAATAATAATAATGGCTTTAAA
The DNA here is from genome assembly GCA_018749465.1 of Paracanthobrama guichenoti. Classification (NCBI taxonomy): domain Eukaryota; kingdom Metazoa; phylum Chordata; class Actinopteri; order Cypriniformes; family Gobionidae; genus Paracanthobrama; species Paracanthobrama guichenoti. Next base: position 37,543 of record JAGHMJ010000880.1, read on the forward strand.
GGCTTTAAATAGTCATAAAGGCTTTAAACCTCCAGGGATTAGGATGAGAAGGGGGAGTGGTCACCGCGTAAAGAAGACTAGACGCAATAGCAAGAAGCGATCAGTTGCAAAACACTCTCGGAGGAGGATTCGTGTGAAACGTCTGAAAAAGTCTACAAGAACTAAAAGACGTACGAACACTATTTTCTAAAGTATGTGTTAAATCGGAATTGGATATTTTTACAGTACCCCTGACACAGACGGCCATTGAAAAAAACACTTACGTGGAAATCCTCCATCTATCTGCTATAACTGATAGCTCTCCGATAGAGTTTTTTATCGCAGGGACCGGGGATGATTATACAGATATATACATTGTTAATGAACATTAATTCTCATGAATTACTTTCTACAAAGATATGGCCGGTCATATGGATATCACAGATCCGGGGGGTGCGAACGCCAGATTAACAAAGAGAGCTGCTTTTACCAATGCCAGTAGTGTCGTAGAATTACTGGCACTTATTCATAGTGATATTTTCTTTCAGGATAAATTATTGCTAAACGCTGTTGATATAAAGATCCGTATGACCAGAGCAAAAGATGAATTTTGTCTGATGAGATCTGATGACAGCTTATAAACTCAACATTTTAGCAGCGTCTCTGCAAAGACGTCTTTGCTTAGGAGTGCCTTTGTATAACAACTTTAAAAGAGGTCAATTTCTGGAAAGTCTCAAGCTCATGGTAACCTCCTCCGTATCACTACTTCCTTTTCTGTACATATACCACTGGATGGTCTGAGAGCAGATCCGTTCTGAGTCGTAGTCTTTCTGGTGTTTTTGCTTTATAATCTACCAGTAAATATCCATAAGGATGGCTGGTGGCTGGTATATTTATCTCTAGGGTTTAAAAAATAATTAAATAATTTGTATTGAGACTGATAGTCCTGTTAGATTTGCCCTGGAAGAACAAGTTTTGAATTTCAACCCCCTCTTTATCGAGATAATCACTGATGTATGCCTACACTTCTGCCTGGACCAGGCCAAAATAATTCTCTACCGGCTTAAAATTCTTAAAAATAATTCTCGGATGGCCGATTGGGTATGTTTTATGTGACTGTACATACGGATACAGAGATGTGAAGTCGTAATAATCAATGTGCTCTTCCTCTGTGGCTTTGTGATAGAGTTTAATAGCGTTTGTGCGCCCTCCATACAGAGCACCTCTAATCTCGCAGGTGCTTTGTATGAGGCCATAAATGCCATGACAGTAGGGTCACTTTGTTTTGCTCGCTCCCACTCACACTCCCAGATAGAAGCCACCCGTAATGAATAAACAATTATTTTACCGTTATTTAAATCTTCATCTCTGTATGAACTGGGCGCATTTTTCTGCGCTGAGGGGCGTGTTAGGAAGCGGAGACTTGGGGCGGCTTTACGCATGTCCCCAGACATCATTAGTCATCAGAGGAGAGATGAAGAAGAAACATTTGTTTTTGGTTTTTTGTCTAAACTAAATAAACATTTAGCAGAAAATTGTAATGTGAAAAAACATAATATTATTTGTTTTGCTTTTATTTATTTTATTTTTATTTTATTATTTTATCCATTGTTCTGCATTGAGGAAACGTGTTAGGGGCGGAGACTGGGAGGTGGCTTCACACAAGCTGTAAGAGCTCATTCCGTTTTCTGCCATTGAGGAAGGGTATCAGACTCCGTAAGAGAAATGTTTTTGACTAAAGAAAACTTGAACAGTAAATTGTAATGTGAAACAACTTAACATTATTCGTTTGATGGGATTTTTAACCACATTTCTTTCATGTTTAATGCATATACTTGTTTGAAAACAATGTTTTCTCTATCTTTACAAGCCGTACGTCAAAGATATTCTCTAACTTGTCTTTATATTTCTGAAAAAACATTTTAAATGACTGAACATTGACTTTTTTTACAAAGTTTCATGTAAAGGAAAAAAACCTTTAACTTGTTTTTACATTTACTTGAAACGTGTGAATGTTGTACATTCGTATTTATTCGTGGGGTGAGGAATTTTTATGACAGTCATCAATCAATCAAATTTGGCACAAAGTTGCCTATATTCTCTCTCTCAAAGGTAATTATCTCTTGTATGCAATGCAAAAGCAATTAGTTTGTCAGTGCACATCTAGTTCCTATATGCGATTCAGTGCAAAGAACATCTCTTCAATGCACAAGTTATTTTATACAATGCAACAGCGCTTTTCTAAACAATGCACAGGGAGTTTGTATAAAATGCCAAAGCAATCATCTTTTCAGGGCACGAGTTTTTTGTATGCAATGGAAAATTTTGTGCAATGGAAATCTTTTCCAACGCACGTATTCTTCAATGCACAATGAGATCTTTAATGCAACGCCAATGCCAAAGCAATCATCTGTTCAGGGCACAACGAGTTCTTTGTATGCAATGGAAAATTTTGTGCAACGGAAATCTTTTGTGCAATGGAAATCTTTTCCAATGCAATGCAAAAATACTTATCACTTCAGTATGCAATGCAAAAGCAATAAGCTAGTCAATCCACACCTAGTTCCTATATGCAATTCAGTTCTACAATTCTTTGTATGTAATGGAAAATTTGTGCAATGGAAATCTTTTCCAACGCATAATTATGCATTGCAACGTATCCTTAGGATCCTATAGGAACTAGGTGTGCATTGACTAGCTAATTGCTCTTGCATTGCATACTGAAGAGATAATTATTTTTGCATTGCATTGGAAATGATTTCCATTGCACAAAATTTTCCATTGCATACAAAGAATTGTAGAACTGAATTGCATATAGGAACTAGGTGTGGATTGACTAGCTTATTGCTTTTGCATTGCATACTGAAGAGATAAGTATTTTTGCATTGCATTACAAGAGATGATTACATTTGCAATAAATACAAGAACTCGTGCATTGACAAGACAAGTGCATTTCCACTGAGTTGCATGCAAGATTTCGTTGAAGATATATGCATTGCATTAACAAAAAGAGATAAGTATTTTTACATTGCATACAGGAGAAATTTACCTTTTCAATTCATCAAAGAACTCGTGCATTGATTTGCATGCAAAATCTCGTGCATTGACAAGACAAGTGCATTTCCACTGAGTTGCATGCAAGATTTCGTTGAAAAGATAAGTATTTTTCCATTGATTTATTGTATACAAAAGAAGTCTTTGTGCCCTGAACAGATGATTGCTTTGGCATTGGCGTTGCATTCAAAATCTCGTTGTGCATTGACGGATGCGTGCGTTTGCGTTGCAATGATAATTATGCATTGGAAAAGATTTCCACTGCACAAAATTTTCCATTGCATACAAAAAACTCGTGCCCCTGAACAGATGATTGCTTTGGCATTGTATACAAAACTCCTTGTGCATTTATTAGAAAAGCGCTGTAGCATTGTATAAAATAACTTGTGCATTGATGAGATAAGTTCTTTGCACTGAATTGCATTTAGGAACTAGATGTGCATTTACAAGCTAATTGCTTTTGCAATGCATTAACAAAAAGAGATAAGTATTTTTACATTGCATACAGGAGAAATTTACCATTTCAATTCATCAAAGAACTCGTGCATTGATTTGCATGCAAAATCTCGTGCATTGAGAACTTTTGTATTCCACACAAGAACGTGTGCATTGAAGAGTGCAGTATTTTTCCATTGCACAAAATTTTCCATTGCATACAAAAAACTTGTGCCCTGAAAAGATGATTGCTTTGGTATTTTATACAAACTCGTGCATTGATTAGAAAAGCGCTGTTGCATTTTATAAAATAACTTGTGCATAGAAGAGATAAGTTCTTTGCATTGCGTCACATATAGGTGTGCACTGACAAACGAATTGCTTTTGCATTGCATACACTGAAGAGATAAATATTTTTGCATTGCATACAAGAGATGATAACCTTTGCAATTCATACAAAAACTCATGCATTGACAAGCCAAGTGCATTTGAGTTGCATTCAAGATTTCGTTGTGCCGAGCTTTTGCATCGCACACAAGAACGTGGCTAATTGCTTTGCATTGCATACTAAAAAGATAAGTATTTTTGCATTGCATTGGAAAATATTTCCATTGCACAAATTTTCCATTGCATACAAAGAACTCGTTGTGCCCTGAACAGATGATTGCTTTGGCATTGTATACAAAACTCCTTGTGCATTTATTAGAAAAGCGCTGGTGCATTGTATAAAATAACTTGTGCACTGAAGTTCATATAGGAACTAGGTGTGCATTGACTTTTGCATTGCATACTGAAGAGATAAGTATTTTTGCATTGCATACAAGAGATAATTACCTTTGCAATAAATACAAGAACTCGTGCATTGACAAGACAATTGCATTTCCATTGAGTTGCATGCAAGATTTCGTTGAAGAGATAAGTATTTTTCATTTGATTTATTGTATACAAAAGAACTCTTTGTGCCCTGAACAGATGATTGCGTCGGCATTGACGTTGCATTCAAAATCTCGTTGGGCATTGACGGATACGTGCGTTTTTGCATTGTAATGATAATTATGCATTGTAAAAGATTTCCATTGCACAAAATTTTCCATTGCATACAAAGAACTCGTTTTGCCCTGAAAAGATGATTGCTTTGGCAATGTATACAAAACTCCTTGTGCATTGATTAGAAAAGCGCTGGTGCATTGTATAAAATAACTTGTGCATTGAAGAGATGTTCTTTGCACTGAATTGCATATAGGAACTAGGTGTGCATTGACTAGATAATTGCTTTTGCATTGCATACTGAAGAGATAAGTATTTTTGCATTGCATTGGAAAAGATTTCCATTGCACAAAAGATTTCCATTGCACAAATGTTCCATTGCATACAAAGAACTCGTTGTGCCCTGAACAGATGATTGCTTTGGCATTGTATGCAAGAACTCCTTGTGCATTGATTAGAAAAGCGCTGTTGCATTGAATAAAGTAACTTGTGCATTGAGGACATAAGTTCTTTGCAATGAATTATTGTATATAGGAACTAGGTGTGGATTGACTAGCTAATTGCTTTTGCATTGCATACAAGAGATGAATACCTTTGCAATAAATACAAGAACTCGTGCATTGACAAGACAATTGCATTTCCATTGAGTTGCATGCAAGATTTCGTTGAAGAGAGAAGTATTTTTCCATTGATTTATTGCCATTCAAGATCTCGTTGTGCATTGAAGGATACGTACTGGGAGTGTGAGTGGGAGCGAGCAAAACAAAGTGACCCTGCTGTCATGGCATTTATGGCCTCATACAAAGCACCTGCGAGATTAGAGGTGCTCTGTATGGAGGGCGCACAAACGCTATTAAACTCTATCACAAAGCCACAGAGGAAGAGCACATTGATTATTACGACTTCACATCTCTGTATCCGTATGTACAGTCACATAAAACATACCCAAACGGCCATCCGAGAATTATTTTTAAGAATTTTGAGCCGGTAGAGAATTATTTTGGCCTGGTCCAGGCAGAAGTGCCTGGACCAGGCCAAAATAATCTACCGCGAAAGCTCTTTCATCCTGTGTTGCCTTACAGATGCGCGAAAAAAAGTAATGTTTCCACTTTGCAGATCGTGCGCTGAGGGTGAGATTCAGGACACCCACTGCCGTCACACAGATGCCCAAAGATCCCTTCATGGTTGTTGTGAAAATCGTGAAAATAGTGAAAATATGTGATCGTGAAAATAGACGAAGTTTATTTAAAAATACTTATCTACTGAAGAGATAAGTATTTTTGCATTGCATACAAGAGATGATTACATTTGCAATAAATACAAGAACAAGTGCATTTCCACTGAGTTGCATGCAAGATTTCGTTGAAGAGATAAGAATTTTTCCATTGATTTTATTGTATACAAAAGAAGTCTTTGTGCCCTGAACAGATGGTTGCTTTGGCATTGGCGTTGCATTCAAGATCTCGTTGTGCATTGAAGGATACGTATGTTTGCATTGCAATGCATAATTATGCATTATTATGCATTGTAAAAGATTTCCATTGCACAAAATTTTCCATTGATTTATTGTATACAAAAGAAGTCTTTGTGCCCTGAACAGATGATTGCATTGGCATTGGCGTTGCATTCAAGAGCTCGTTGTGCTTTGAAGGATACGTGCGCGTTGCATTGCAATGATAATTATGCATTGTAAAAGATTTCCATTGCACAAATTTTCCATTGCATACAAAGAACTCGTTGTGCCCTGAACAGATGATTGCTTTGGCATTGTATACAAAACTCCTTGTGCATTGATTAGAAAAGCGCTGGTGCATTGTATAAAATAACTTGTGCATTGAAGAGATGTTCTTTGCACTGAATCGCATATAGGAACTAGATGTGCACTGACAAACTAATTGCTTTTGCATTGCATACAAGAGATAATTACCTTTGAGAGAGAGAATATAGGCGACTTTGTGCCAAATTTGATTGATTGATGACTGTCATAAAATTCCTCACCCCACGAATGTGTACAACATTCACGTTTCAAGTAAATGTAAAAACAAGTTAAAGGTTTTTTCCTTTACATAAAATTTTGTAAAAAAGTCAATGTTCAGTCATTTAAAATGTTTTTTCAGAAATATAAAGACAAGTTAGAGAATATCTTTGACGTGACAGCTTGTAAAGATAGAGAAAACATTGTTTTCAAACAAGTATATGCATTAAACATGAAAGAAATGTGGTTAAAAATCCCATCAAACGTATAATGTTAAGTTGTTTCACATTACAATTTACTGTTCAAGTTTTCTTTAGTCAAAAACATTTCTCTTACGGAGTCTGATACCCTCCTCAATGGCGGAAAACGGAATGAGCTCTTGCAGCTTGTGTGAAGCCACCTCCCAGTCTCCGCCCCTAACACTTTACCTCAATGCAGAACAATGGATAAAATAATAAAATAAAAATAAAATAAATAAAAGCAAAACAAATAATATTATGTTTTTTCACATTACAATTTTCTGCTAAATGTTTATTTAGTTTAGACAAAAAAAAAAAAAAATGTTTCTTACGCAAGGTGAAGCAAACGCGACTCTCTCTCCTCTGATGGCTAATCACTAATGATGTCTGGGGACATGTGTAAAGCCGCCCCCAGTCTCCGCCCCCTAACACGCCCCTCAGCGCAGAAGAATGCGCCCAGTTCATACAGAGATGAAGATTTAAATAACAGTAAAATAATTGTTTATTCATTACGGGTGGCTTCTATCTGGGAGTGTGAGTGGGAGCGAGCAAAACAAAGTGACCCTGCTGTCATGGCATTTATGGCCTCATACAAAGCACCTGCGAGATTAGAGGTGCTCTGTATGGAGGGCGCACAAACGCTATTAAACTCTATCACAAAGCCACAGAGGAAGAGCACATTGATTATTACGACTTCACATCTCTGTATCCGTATGTACAGTCACATAAAACATACCCAAACGGCCATCCGAGAATTATTTTTAAGAATTTTGAGCCGGTAGAGAATTATTTTGGCCTGGTCCAGGCAGAAGTGCCTGGACCAGGCCAAAATAATCTACCGCGAAAGCTCTTTCATCCTGTGTTGCCTTACAGATGCGCGAAAAAAATTAATGTTTCCACTTTGCAGATCGTGGCGCTGAGGGTGAGATTCAGGACACCCACTGCCGTCACACAGATGCCCAAAGATCCCTTCATGGTTGTTGTGAAAATCGTGAAAATAGTGAAAATATGTGATCGTGAAAATAGATTTGTTTATTTAAAAATACTTATCTACTGAAGAGATAAGTATTTTTGCATTGCATACAAGAGATGATTACATTTGCAATAAATACAAGAACAAGTGCATTTCCACTGAGTTGCATGCAAGATTTCGTTGAAGAGATAAGAATTTTTTCCATTGATTTTATTGTATACAAAAGAAGTCTTTGTGCCCTGAACAGATGGTTGCTTTGGCATTGGCGTTGCATTCAAGATCTCGTTGTGCATTGAAGGATACGTATGCGTTTGCATTGCAATGCATAATTATGCATTATTATGCATTGTAAAAGATTTCCATTGCACAAAATTTTCCATTGATTTATTGTATACAAAAGAAGTCTTTGTGCCCTGAACAGATGATTGCATTGGCATTGGCGTTGCATTCAAGAGCTCGTTGTGCTTTGAAGGATACGTGCGTTTGCATTGCAATGATAATTATGCATTGTAAAAGATTTCCATTGCACAAATTTTCCATTGCATACAAAGAACTCGTTGTGCCCTGAACAGATGATTGCTTTGGCATTGTATACAAAACTCCTTGTGCATTGATTAGAAAAGCGCTGGTGCATTGTATAAAATAACTTGTGCATTGAAGAGATGTTCTTTGCACTGAATCGCATATAGGAACTAGATGTGCACTGACAAACTAATTGCTTTTGCATTGCATACAAGAGATAATTACCTTTGAGAGAGAGAATATAGGCGACTTTGTGCCAAATTTGATTGATTGATGACTGTCATAAAAATTCCTCACCCCACGAATGTGTACAACATTCACGTTTCAAGTAAATGTAAAAACAAGTTAAAGGTTTTTTTCCTTTACATAAAATTTTGTAAAAAAAGTCAATGTTCAGTCATTTAAAATGTTTTTTCAGAAATATAAAGACAAGTTAGAGAATATCTTTGACGTACAGCTTGTAAAGATAGAGAAAACATTGTTTTCAAACAAGTATATGCATTAAACATGAAAGAAATGTGGTTAAAAATCCCATCAAACGTATAATGTTAAGTTGTTTCACATTACAATTTACTGTTCAAGTTTTCTTTAGTCAAAAACATTTCTCTTACGGAGTCTGATACCCTCCTCAATGGCGGAAAACGGAATGAGCTCTTGCAGCTTGTGTGAAGCCACCTCCCAGTCTCCGCCCCTAACACTTTACCTCAATGCAGAACAATGGATAAAATAATAAAATAAAAATAAAATAAATAAAAGCAAAACAAATAATATTATGTTTTTTCACATTACAATTTTCTGCTAAATGTTTATTTAGTTTAGACAAAAAAAAAAAAAAAAAAAAATGTTTCTTACGCAAGGTGAAGCAAACGCGACCTCTCTCCTCTGATGGCTAATCACTAATGATGTCTGGGGACATGTGTAAAGCCGCCCCCAGTCTCCGCCCCCTAACACGCCCCTCAGCGCAGAAGAATGCGCCCAGTTCATACAGAGATGAAGATTTAAATAACAGTAAAATAATTGTTTATTCATTACGGGTGGCTTCTATCTGGGAGTGTGAGTGGGAGCGAGCAAAACAAAGTGACCCTGCTGTCATGGCATTTATGGCCTCATACAAAGCACCTGCGAGATTAGAGGTGCTCTGTATGGAGGGCGCACAAACGCTATTAAACTCTATCACAAAGCCACAGAGGAAGAGCACATTGATTATTACGACTTCACATCTCTGTATCCGTATGTACAGTCACATAAAACATACCCAAACGGCCATCCGAGAATTATTTTTAAGAATTTTGAGCCGGTAGAGAATTATTTTGGCCTGGTCCAGGCAGAAGTGCCTGGACCAGGCCAAAATAATCTACCGCGAAAGCTCTTTCATCCTGTGTTGCCTTACAGATGCGCGAAAAAAAGTAATGTTTCCACTTTGCAGATCGTGCGCTGAGGGTGAGATTCAGGACACCCACTGCCGTCACACAGATGCCCAAAGATCCCTTCATGGTTGTTGTGAAAATCGTGAAAATAGTGAAAATATGTGATCGTGAAAATAGATTTGTTTATTTAAAAATACTTATCTACTGAAGAGATAAGTATTTTTGCATTACATACAAGAGATGATTACATTTGCAATAAATACAAGAACAAGTGCATTTCCACTGAGTTGCATGCAAGATTTCGTTGAAGAGATAAGAATTTTTCCATTGATTTTATTGTATACAAAAGAAGTCTTTGTGCCCTGAACAGATGGTTGCTTTGGCATTGGCGTTGCATTCAAGATCTCGTTGTGCATTGAAGGATACGTGCGTTTGCATTGCAATGCATAATTATGCATTATTATGCATTGTAAAGATTTCCATTGCACAAAATTTTCCATTGATTTATTGTATACAAAAGAAGTCTTTGTGCCCTGAACAGATGATTGCATTGGCATTGGCGTTGCATTCAAGAGCTCGTTGTGCTTTGAAGGATACGTGCGTTTGCATTGCAATGATAATTATGCATTGTAAAAGATTTCCATTGCACAAATTTTCCATTGCATACAAAGAACTCGTTGTGCCCTGAACAGATGATTGCTTTGGCATTGTATACAAAACTCCTTGTGCATTGATTAGAAAAGCGCTGGTGCATTGTATAAAATAACTTGTGCATTGAAGAGATGTTCTTTGCACTGAATCGCATATAGGAACTAGATGTGCACTGACAAACTAATTGCTTTTGCATTGCATACAAGAGATAATTACCTTTGAGAGAGAGAATATAGGCGACTTTGTGCCAAATTTGATTGATTGATGACTGTCATAAAAATTCCTCACCCCACGAATGTGTACAACATTCACGTTTCAAGTAAATGTAAAAACAAGTTAAAGGTTTTTTCCTTTACATAAAATCTTTGTAAAAAAGTCAATGTTCAGTCATTTAAAATGTTTTTTCAGAAATATAAAGACAAGTTAGAGAATATCTTTGACGTGACAGCTTGTAAAGATAGAAAAACATTGTTTTCAAACAAGTATATGCATTAAACATGAAAGAAATGTGGTTAAAAATCCCATCAAACGTATAATGTTAAGTTGTTTCACATTACAATTTACTGTTCAAGTTTTCTTTAGTCAAAAACATTTCTCTTACGGAGTCTGATACCCTCCTCAATGGCGGAAAACGGAATGAGCTCTTGCAGCTTGTGTGAAGCCACCTCCCAGTCTCCGCCCTAACACTTTACCTCAATGCAGAACAATGGATAAAATAATAAAATAAAAATAAAATAAATAAAAGCAAAACAAATAATATTATGTTTTTTCACATTACAATTTTCTGCTAAATGTTTATTTAGTTTAGACAAAAAAAAAAAAAAAAAAAAATGTTCTTACGCAAGGTGAAGCAAACGCGACCTCTCTCCTCTGATGGCTAATCACTAATGATGTCTGGGGACATGTGTAAAGCCGCCCCCAGTCTCCGCCCCCTAACACGCCCCTCAGCGCAGAAGAATGCGCCCAGTTCATACAGAGATGAAGATTTAAATAACAGTAAAATAATTGTTTATTCATTACGGGTGGCTTCTATCTGGGAGTGTGAGTGGGAGCGCAAAAAAACAAAGTGACCCTGCTGTCATGGCATTTATGGCCTCATACAAAGCACCTGCGAGATTAGAGGTGCTCTGTATGGAGGGCGCACTAACACTATTAAACTCTATCACAAAGCCACAGAGGAAGAGCACATTGATTATTACGACTTCACATCTCTGTATCCGTATGTACAGTCACATAAAACATACCCAAACGGCCATCCGAGAATTATTTTTAAGAATTTTGAGCCGGTAGAGAATTATTTTGGCCTGGTCCAGGCAGAAGTGCCTGGACCAGGCCAAAATAATCTACAGCAGCTCTTTCATCCTGTGTTGCCTTACAGATGCGCGAAAAAATAATGTTTCCACTTTGCAGATCGTGCGCTGAGGGTGAGATTCAGGACACCCACTGCCGTCACACAGATGCCCAAAGATCCCTTCATGGTTGTTGTGAAAATCGTGAAAATAGTGAAAATATGTGATCGTGAAAATAGAGCGAAGTTTATTTAAAAATACTTATCTACTGAAGAGATAAGTATTTTTGCATTACATACAAGAGATGATTACATTTGCAATAAATACAAGAACAAGTGCATTTCCACTGAGTTGCATGCAAGATTTCGTTGAAGAGATAAGAATTTTTCCATTGATTTTATTGTATACAAAAGAAGTCTTTGTGCCCTGAACAGATGATTGCTTTGGCATTGGCGTTGCATTCAAGATCTCGTTGTGCATTGAAGGATACGTGCGTTTGCATTGCAATGCATAATTATGCATTATTATGCATTGTAAAAGATTTCCATTGCACAAAATTTTCCATTGATTTATTGTATACAAAAGAAGTCTTTGTGCCCTGAACAGATGATTGCATTGGCATTGGCGTTGCATTCAAGAGCTCGTTGTGCTTTGAAGGATACGTATGCGTTTGCATTGCAATGATAATTATGCATTGTAAAAGATTTCCATTGCACAAATTTTCCATTGCATACAAAGAACTCGTTGTGCCTGAACAGATGATTGCTTTGGCATTGTATACAAAACTCCTTGTGCATTGATTAGAAAAGCGCTGGTGCATTGTATAAAATAACTTGTGCATTGAAGAGATGTTCTTTGCACTGAATCGCATATAGGAACTAGATGTGCACTGACAAACTAATTGCTTTTGCATTGCATACAAGAGATAATTACCTTTGAGAGAGAGAATATAGGCGACTTTGTGCCAAATTTGATTGATTGATGACTGTCATAAAATTCCTCACCCCACGAATGTGTACAACATTCACGTTTCAAGTAAATGTAAAAACAAGTTAAAGGTTTTTTCCTTTACATAAAACTTTGTAAAAAAGTCAATGTTCAGTCATTTAAAATGTTTTTCAGAAATATAAAGACAAGTTAGAGAATATCTTTGACGTCTGGCTTGTAAAGATAGAGAAAACATTGTTTTCAAACAAGTATATGCATTAAACATGAAAGAAATGTGGTTAAAAATCCCATCAAACGTATAATGTTAAGTTGTTTCACATTACAATTTACTGTTCAAGTTTTCTTTAGTCAAAAACATTTCTCTTACGAGTCTGATACCCTCCTCAATGGCGGAAAAGCGGAATGAGCTCTTGCAGCTTGTGTGAAGCCACCTCCCAGTCTCCGCCCTAACACTTTACCTCAATGCAGAACAATGGATAAAATAATAAAATAAAAATAAAATAAATAAAAGCAAAACAAATAATATTATGTTTTTTCACATTACAATTTTCTGCTAAATGTTTATTTAGTTTAGACAAAAAAAAAAAAAAAAATGTTTCTTACGCAAGGTGAAGCAAACGCGACCTCTCTCCTCTGATGGCTAATCACTAATGATGTCTGGGGACATGTGTAAAGCCGCCCCCAGTCTCCGCCCCCTAACACGCCCCTCAGCGCAGAAGAATGCGCCCAGTTCATACAGAGATGAAGATTTAAATAACGGTAAAATAATTGTTTATTCATTACGGGTGGCTTCTATCTGGGAGTGTGAGTGGGAGCGAGCAAAACAAAGTGACCCTGCTGTCATGGCATTTATGGCCTCATACAAAGCACCTGCGAGATTAGAGGTGCTCTGTATGGAGGCGCACAAACGCTATTAAACTCTATCACAAAGCCACAGAGGAAGAGCACATTGATTATTACGACTTCACATCTCTGTATCCGTATGTACAGTCACATAAAACATACCCAAACGGCCATCCGAGAATTATTTTTAAGAATTTTGAGCCGGTAGAGAATTATTTTGGCCTGGTCCAGGCAGAAGTGCCTGGACCAGGCCAAAATAATCTACCGCGAAAGCTCTTTCATCCTGTGTTGCCTTACAGATGCGCGAAAAAAATTAATGTTTCCACTTTGCAGATCGTGCGCTGAGGGTGAGATTCAGGACACCCACTGCCGTCACACAGATGCCCAAAGATCCCTTCATGGTTGTTGTGAAAATCGTGAAAATAGTGAAAATATGTGATCGTGAAAATAGACGAAGTTTATTTAAAAATACTTATCTACTGAAGAGATAAGTATTTTTGCATTGCATACAAGAGATGATTACATTTGCAATAAATACAAGAACAAGTGCATTTCCACTGAGTTGCATGCAAGATTTCGTTGAAGAGATAAGAATTTTTCCATTGATTTTATTGTATACAAAAGAAGTCTTTGTGCCCTGAACAGATGATTGCTTTGGCATTGGCGTTGCATTCAAGATCTCGTTGTGCATTGAAGGATACGTGCGTTTGCATTGCAATGCATAATTATGCATTATTATGCATTGTAAAAGATTTCCATTGCACAAAATTTTCCATTGATTTATTGTATACAAAAGAAGTCTTTGTGCCCTGAACAGATGATTGCATTGGCATTGGCGTTGCATTCAAGAGCTCGTTGTGCTTTGAAGGATACGTGCGTTTGCATTGCAATGATAATTATGCATTGTAAAAGATTTCCATTGCACAAATTTTCCATTGCATACAAAGAACTCGTTGTGCCCTGAACAGATGATTGCTTTGGCATTGTATACAAAACTCCTTGTGCATTGATTAGAAAAGCGCTGGTGCATTGTATAAAATAACTTGTGCACTGAAGAGATGTTCTTTGCACTGAATCGCATATAGGAACTAGATGTGCACTGACAAACTAATTGCTTTTGCATTGCATACAAGAGATAATTACCTTTGAGAGAGAGAATATAGGCGACTTTGTGCCAAATTTGATTGATTGATGACTGTCATAAAAATTCCTCACCCCACGAATGTGTACAACATTCACGTTTCAAGTAAATGTAAAAACAAGTTAAAGGTTTTTTTCCTTTACATAAAACTTTGTAAAAAAAAGTCAATGTTCAGTCATTTAAAATTTTTTTTCAGAAATATAAAGACAAGTTAGAGAATATCTTTGACGTGCGGCTTGTAAAGATAGAGAAACATTGTTTTCAAACAAGTATATGCATTAAACATGAAAGAAATGTGGTTAAAAATCCCATCAAACGTATAATGTTAAGTTGTTTCACATTACAATTTACTGTTCAAGTTTTCTTTAGTCAAAAACATTTCTCTTACGGAGTCTGATACCCTCCTCAATGGCGGAAAACGGAATGAGCTCTTGCAGCTTGTGTGAAGCCACCTCCCAGTCTCCGCCCTAACACTTTACCTCAATGCAGAACAATGGATAAATAATAAAATAAAAATAAAATAAATAAAAGCAAAACAAATAATATTATGTTTTTCACATTACAATTTTCTGCTAAATGTTTATTTAGTTTAAACAAAAAAATAAATAAAATGTTTCTTACGCAAAGGTGAAGCAAACGCGACCTCTCTCCTCTGATGGCTAATCACTAATGATGTCTGGGGACATGTGTAAAGCCGCCCCCAGTCTCCGCCCCCTAACACGCCCCTCAGCGCAGAAGAATGCGCCCAGTTCATACAGAGATGAAGATTTAAATAACGGTAAAATAATTGTTTATTCATTACGGGTGGCTTCTATCTGGGAGTGTGAGTGGGAGCGAGCAAAACAAAGTGACCCTGCTGTCATGGCATTTATGGCCTCATACAAAGCACCTGCGAGATTAGAGGTGCTCTGTATGGAGGCGCACAAACGCTATTAAACTCTATCACAAAGCCACAGAGGAAGAGCACATTGATTATTACGACTTCACATCTCTGTATCCGTATGTAAACAGTCACATAAAACATACCCAAACGGCCATCCGAGAATTATTTTTAAGAATTTTGAGCCGGTGAGAATTATTTTGGCCTGGTCCAGGCAGAAGTGCCTGGACCAGGCCAAAATAATCTACAAAAAGCTCTTTCATCCTGTGTTGCCTTACAGATGCGCGAAAAAAATTAATGTTTCCACTTTGCAGATCGTGCGCTGAGGGTGAGATTCAGGACACCCACTGCCGTCACACAGATGCCCAAAGATCCCTTCATGGTTGTTGTGAAAATCGTGAAAATAGTGAAAATATGTGATCGTGAAAATAGACGAAGTTTATTTAAAAATACTTATCTACTGAAGAGATAAGTATTTTTGCATTACATACAGAGAGATGATTACATTTGCAATAAATACAAGAACAAGTGCATTTCCACTGAGTTGCATGCAAGATTTCGTTGAAGAGATAAGAATTTTTCCATTGATTTTATTGTATACAAAAGAAGTCTTTGTGCCCTGAACAGATGATTGCTTTGGCATTGGCGTTGCATTCAAGATCTCGTTGTGCATTGAAGGATACGTGCGTTTGCATTGCAATGCATAATTATGCATTATTATGCATTGTAAAAGATTTCCATTGCACAAAATTTTCCATTGATTTATTGTATACAAAAGAAGTCTTTGTGCCCTGAACAGATGATTGCATTGGCATTGGCGTTGCATTCAAGAGCTCGTTGTGCTTTGAAGGATACGTGCGTTTGCATTGCAATGATAATTATGCATTGTAAAAGATTTCCATTGCACAAATTTTCCATTGCATACAAAGAACTCGTTGTGCCCTGAACAGATGATTGCTTTGGCATTGTATACAAAACTCCTTGTGCATTGATTAGAAAAGCGCTGGTGCATTGTATAAAATAACTTGTGCACTGAAGAGATGTTCTTTGCACTGAATCGCATATAGGAACTAGATGTGCACTGACAAACTAATTGCTTTTGCATTGCATACAAGAGATAATTACCTTTGAGAGAGAGAATATAGGCGACTTTGTGCCAAATTTGATTGATTGATGACTGTCATAAAATTCCTCACCCTTACGAATGTGTACAACATTCACGTTTCAAGTAAATGTAAAAACAAGTTAAAGGTTTTTTCCTTTACATAAAACTTTGTAAAAAAGTCAATGTTCAGTCATTTAAAATGTTTTTCAGAAATATAAAGACAAGTTAGAGAATATCTTTGACGTACGGCTTGTAAAGATAGAGAAAACATTGTTTTCAAACAAGTATATGCATTAAACATGAAAGAAATGTGGTTAAAAATCCCATCAAACGTATAATGTTAAGTTGTTTCACATTACAATTTACTGTTCAAGTTTTCTTTAGTCAAAAACATTTCTCTTACGGAGTCTGATACCCTCCTCAATGGCGGAAAACGGAATGAGCTCTTGCAGCTTGTGTGAAGCCACCTCCCAGTCTCCGCCCTAACACTTTACCTCAATGCAGAACAATGGATAAAATAATAAAATAAAAATAAAATAAATAAAAGCAAAACAAATAATATTATGTTTTTTCACATTACAATTTTCTGCTAAATGTTTATTTAGTTTAAACAAAAAAAATAAATAAAATGTTTCTTACGCAAGGTGAAGCAAACGCGACCTCTCTCCTCTGATGGCTAATCACTAATGATGTCTGGGGACATGTGTAAAGCCGCCCCCAGTCTCCGCCCCCTAACACGCCCCTCAGCGCAGAAGAATGCGCCCAGTTCATACAGAGATGAAGATTTAAATAACGGTAAAATAATTGTTTATTCATTACGGGTGGCTTCTATCTGGGAGTGTGAGTGGGAGCGAGCAAAACAAAGTGACCCTGCTGTCATGGCATTTATGGCCTCATACAAAGCACCTGCGAGATTAGAGGTGCTCTGTATGGAGGGCGCACAAACGCTATTAAACTCTATCACAAAGCCACAGAGGAAGAGCACATTGATTATTACGACTTCACATCTCTGTATCCGTATGTACAGTCACACATAAAACATACCCAAACGGCCATCCGAGAATTATTTTTAAGAATTTTGAGCCGGTGAGATTATTTTGGCCTGGTCAGGCAGAAGTGCCTGGACCAGGCCAAAATAATCTACCGCAAAGCTTTCATCCTGTGTTGCCTTACAGATGCGCGAAAAAAATTAATGTTTCCACTTTGCAGATCGTGCGCTGAGGGTGAGATTCAGGACACCCACTGCCGTCACACAGATGCCCAAAGATCCCTTCATGGTTGTTGTGAAAATCGTGAAAATAGTGAAAATATGTGATCGTGAAAATAGATTTGTTTATTTAAAAATACTTATCTACTGAAGAGATAAGTATTTTTGCATTGCATACAAGAGATGATTACATTTGCAATAAATACAAGAACAAGTGCATTTCCACTGAGTTGCATGCAAGATTTCGTTGAAGAGATAAGAATTTTTCCATTGATTTTATTGTATACAAAAGAAGTCTTTGTGCCCTGAACAGATGATTGCTGGCATTGGCGTTGCATTCAAGATCTCGTTGTGCATTGAAGGATACGTATGCGTTGCATTGCAATGCATAATTATGCATTATTATGCATTGTAAAAGATTTCCATTGCACAAAATTTTCCATTGATTTATTGTATACAAAAGAAGTCTTTGTGCCCTGAACAGATGATTGCATTGGCATTGGCGTTGCATTCAAGAGCTCGTTGTGCTTTGAAGGATACGTGCGTTTGCATTGCAATGATAATTATGCATTGTAAAAGATTTCCATTGCACAAATTTTCCATTGCATACAAAGAACTCGTTGTGCCCTGAACAGATGATTGCTTTGGCATTGTATACAAAACTCCTTGTGCATTGATTAGAAAAGCGCTGGTGCATTGTATAAAATAACTTGTGCACTGAAGAGATGTTCTTTGCACTGAATCGCATATAGGAACTAGATGTGCACTGACAAACTAATTGCTTTTGCATTGCATACAAGAGATAATTACCTTTGAGAGAGAGAATATAGGCGACTTTGTGCCAAATTTGATTGATTGATGACTGTCATAAAAATTCCTCACCCCACGAATGTGTACAACATTCACGTTTCAAGTAAATGTAAAAACAAGTTAAAGGTTTTTTTCCTTTACATAAAACTTTGTAAAAAAAGTCAATGTTCAGTCATTTAAAATGTTTTTTCAGAAATATAAAGACAAGTTAGAGAATATCTTTGACGTACGGCTTGTAAAGATAGAGAAAACATTGTTTTCAAACAAGTATATGCATTAAACATGAAAGAAATGTGGTTAAAAATCCCATCAAACGTATAATGTTAAGTTGTTTCACATTACAATTTACTGTTCAAGTTTTCTTTAGTCAAAAACATTTCTCTTACGGAGTCTGATACCCTCCTCAATGGCGGAAAACGGAATGAGCTCTTGCAGCTTGTGTGAAGCCACCTCCCAGTCTCCGCCCCTAACACTTTACCTCAATGCAGAACAATGGATAAAATAATAAAATAAAAATAAAATAAATAAAAGCAAAACAAATAATATTATGTTTTTCACATTACAATTTTCTGCTAAATGTTTATTTAGTTTAGACAAAAAAAATAAATAAAATGTTTCTTACGCAAGGTGAAGCAAACGCGACCTCTCTCCTCTGATGGCTAATCACTAATGATGTCTGGGGACATGTGTAAAGCCGCCCCCAGTCTCCGCCCCCTAACACGCCCCTCAGCGCAGAAGAATGCGCCCAGTTCATACAGAGATGAAGATTTAAATAACGGTAAAATAATTGTTTATTCATTACGGGTGGCTTCTATCTGGGAGTGTGAGTGGGAGCGAGCAAAACAAAGTGACCCTGCTGTCATGGCATTTATGGCCTCATACAAAGCACCTGCGAGATTAGAGGTGCTCTGTATGGAGGGCGCACAAACGCTATTAAACTCTATCACAAAGCCACAGAGGAAGAGCACATTGATTATTACGACTTCACATCTCTGTATCCGTATGTACAGTCACATAAAACATACCCAAACGGCCATCCGAGAATTATTTTTAAGAATTTTGAGCCGGTAGAGAATTATTTTGGCCTGGTCCAGGCAGAAGTGCCTGGACCAGGCCAAAATAATCTACCGCGAAAGCTCTTTCATCCTGTGTTGCCTTACAGATGCGCGAAAAAAATTAATGTTTCCACTTTGCAGATCGTGCGCTGAGGGTGAGATTCAGGACACCCACTGCCGTCACACAGATGCCCAAAGATCCCTTCATGGTTGTTGTGAAAATCGTGAAAATAGTGAAAATATGTGATCGTGAAAATAGATTTGTTTATTTAAAAATACTTATCTACTGAAGAGATAAGTATTTTTGCATTGCATACAAGAGATGATTACATTTGCAATAAATACAAGAACAAGTGCATTTCCACTGAGTTGCATGCAAGATTTCGTTGAAGAGATAAGAATTTTTCCATTGATTTTATTGTATACAAAAGAAGTCTTTGTGCCCTGAACAGATGATTGCTTTGGCATTGGCGTTGTGTAAGGGTGGATCCTCTACAGCGGTTCTGACTGCAGGGTTGCCGAATGACTAAAGAAACGTTATCAGCAAGATGATAGAAAACCGTACATTTCTTGTCTTTACCACCCACTGCAGCTTATACCAACGACGGAAATAAGCGCAGTTACAATAGCTAAACGTGGGAGAGCGTGGCTATAATGTGACTATATTGTATTGCAATAGGTAACACTTCAAAGTCAATACCAAATCAAAACTAGTTAGCACATCATTTGTAGTTGAAAGAATTTAATGACAAAATCTAGTTATGGTTACACTTAAAATAGTTACAAAATAAATGTATGAGATGATGAAAACTTATACCAAAATCGTACCCAGCATGAATGTTACCTGAGAGAGAGAGAGAGAGAGAGAGAGAGAAGGGAGAGAGAGACAAAGAAGAGAAGAGAGCAAAGAAGAGAAGAGCCAAAGAGAAGGCCCCAAGAAGAGAGCGCCAGAGCAAAAAAGAGAGAGAGCAACAGTTACAATCTTCTTTTATCTATTCCTTGACCATGTGACTTAAACCCTAACGTGAGCCATTCAAACTGACCAATCAGACCAAACTTCCCCCACGGTGTTACAGGTGTGACACACATTTGGCCTACAGGCCTTCAGCATTTCTTTGTCTTTAGGAATTCCAAATGGCCCTCCTGGAGAGAGATGGGGTTGAAAACAGTAAAGCAAATGTCTTTGTTCATTTTACAAAATCAAATATCTTTGATTATTTTCAATTCTTTCAGTCCCCTCTTGGCACCATTGGCCACAATCATTGAGTACAAAGGTGGCACAGTCCACAAAGACATGCTTTCTGTTGTGTGTAGATGTCATCTTCAGACTTCTCGTCCACACTTGTTGCAAAAGCAGCTGGTCAGTCTTCAGTCTTTGTTCTCATCTCAGTCCTGCATGAGAAGGCTCCATCAAATGGTGTTGCACCAATCATTGATATGCAAAACGTCCATTGAATCCTTCACACCTTGAGAAAAGTCACTGAAGGTTAGAGCAAACGCTTGTCCCTCTTTCTGAGGACACAGGATGTGAACTTGTGCAGCAGGGATCCTGTGATTAGAAGAACATATAGCACAACAAAGAACAAAAGCATACACAGCATTTGTCATTGGTCAGAAGTTTGATGTGGTCAGATTAAAATAGTCTCTGGCAATAAGCCATTAAATCGATGTACTTAATAAAGTGGTCAAGGCTGAGAATAAAAGAAGATCTCACAAGCTCTTACATTGTTTCTGGAAAACATTAAAAATAAATTGCATTATAACAAAACAACAATCATTGTTGGCTTAAATCCCCCTTTTCATGAAGAGTATCAGCAAAATATTCAGTGTAACCAAATACAGAAATTAAATTCCATAGATGTCCAAAAACATTGTTGCAAGTCAAATGGACAAAATACAAAGACTCAGAAATCAAATAAGTTCAAAATCAAATGCATTGTTACAATACAATGATAAAATAAATGTTTGCACTTAGGTAAGAATGAGAAATGCATAAATTCACGTAAATTTTGATATTTAACTTGGTGAGACACATAATAACTAACTGATTTAGTAAATCTGAAGAAAAACAAAAACATTAACTGGGAGAAATTCACAGTTATAATACAGTCTAGATGTAAAGACTTAAATAAAATAGAATACATTTTGTGAGGCTGATGTAGATTTGACTTTGTCTGTGAAGATCAAATCTATGTGACTGCATTTAGCTGTGGCTATGTGTAAATCATGCCCCAAACACGGCAAGGAGGTTTTACAATTGTGATGCAAATTTGGTCCTGTTGTAACAGGAAGCCAGCATGAGAATGTGAGTGAAGTGTGGTCTGGCTCAAACCAGTGTTTTTGTTAGGGAGCATGATAAAGTGCAAAGGTCAAAGGTACTGAATCCTGCTGTGATGAAAGCATTTTCATGGTTAATGCAATTGTAAATTACACTGTAGCCACATGGCAATTCTATGCTCCTGTACATGGTTTTACTGCAGCTATATGGAAAATAGCAGAGTTTTCCACTCAGGAAACAAACAAATTCAACATAGAAACACATGAAACTGGAAATGGCTAAACAATTCCAGTATTAAAGTTATTCAATTTTCACAAGATACATGGCCTAGAATGCAAAGCATCAACAACCTTTATCCTAAGTGTTTCATACAACACTTAAAGTAAAGCAATCATGTGTTTTAAAGAATAAACTTAACTAGTCTATGTGTATATATTAACACAAACAACTATAATGTGTGTTCAATGCGCACAATGTGTTTAGTACAATTACAAATTTGAAAATACAAACAGGATCATTGCAATTTAGATGTTTAACTATTAAACTCACTGCTATGAGACTGCTAGTCCACTAGCCAATAAGGTTAATAGCTGAAGGCCTTGCATGAACACTGCGGTTAACTCACTAAGAGTTTTACCTGCAAATGAGCGCTGATCTTTACTCTTAGAAAGTGATTTCCTAGTTTTCTGAAAATAAGGTGGAGGTCGACCTTCACCCAGTGACCAGCATCTCTCCTCTGAGTGGCCTATTTTCCTACAAGAACTGCAAAACCTGTTCTCTTTGCCATAGGATTGAATGCTATGTTCTCCTGGAGTTTGAGGATTTTCATGACTCTCTAATGCTTGTACACCATGCGTACTGGTACATGACTCTGCGCTATTACGGTACTGCATCACCTTAAGAACTGAAATAGGCACACTTTCTTGAGTTGCACATGCATTTTCTGAACTAAACGTTTCAGATTCATTAGAGCAAGTCAGCTCATCTAAGAAGTGAACATGCTTTTTAGTCCCATCGCTGTTAAGCGTTTTGGGAGACATGAACTTTTTAGCATTTAGCATAGCCTTGAGATCTGCAATGGTCTCCTTGTGATTTTTACACTTTTCAGTCAGGGCTAACTGCTCAGCTAGTAATTTATCTAGCTGTGCTTGAAGAGCTTGAATCTTTGCCTCAGACTTTTCTGCTTCTGCATTTTTAGAATGCACTTCTTTACATTTCTCATCTACACTTGATAATAGAAATGGTATCACATTATGTAGCCTTTTAAAACTTATGAAGTTTAAAGCCTCAATTATTTTACCATGTTTTGATTTCTTTTGGTGTTTGCCAATTATGTCCCACCATCGAATCATTTCATCATCTGAACTTTTAATTCCAATATACTCTGTCTTGAGTTTGGACAAGGTAGGCTCAACTTTTTCACTCCATAAAGCAAACAATAAGTCACTGTTATCAGAAATTTTCCCTTCCATCCCCGAGGAGATAATCTGAATATTCTCGGATTGTACAGTAATGGGACTATTGAAGCTATTTAAAACCTTCTAATTTCTGTTTCATGCAATTCATAAACAATGAAAACAGACTTACCAATTCCTTGGTCAAAAGGTCAGCTTTAATCCATTCACAAGATCAACTGTGAAAAAATGTCCTCATTCTGATGAATTTCAGAAGATTCACTGCAAGGGATTCCCGGGTTTCGCACCATCTGTAAGGGTGGATCCTCTACAGCGGTTCTGACTGCAGGGTTGCCGAATGACTAAAGAAACGTTATCAGCAAGATGATAGAAAACCGTACATTTCTTGTCTTTACCACCCACTGCAGCTTATACCAACGACGGAAATAAGCGCAGTTACAATAGCTAAACGTGGGAGAGCGTGGCTATAATGTGACTATATTGTATTGCAATAGGTAACACTTCAAAGTCAATACCAAATCAAAACTAGTTAGCACATCATTTGTAGTTGAAAGAATTTAATGACAAAATCTAGTTATGGTTACACTTAAAATAGTTACAAAATAAATGTATGAGATGATGAAAACTTATACCAAAATCGTACCCAGCATGAATGTTACCTGAGAGAGAGAGAGAGAGAGAGAGAGAGAAGGGAGAGAGAGACAAAGAAGAGAAGAGAGCAAAGAAGAGAAGAGCCAAAGAGAAGGCCCCAAGAAGAGAGCGCCAGAGCAAAAAAGAGAGAGAGCAACAGTTACAATCTTCTTTTATCTATTCCTTGACCATGTGACTTAAACCCTAACGTGAGCCATTCAAACTGACCAATCAGACCAAACTTCCCCCACGGTGTTACAGGTGTGACACACATTTGGCCTACAGGCCTTCAGCATTTCTTTGTCTTTAGGAATTCCAAATGGCCCTCCTGGAGAGAGATGGGGGTTGAAAACAGTAAAGCAAATGTCTTTGTTCATTTTACAAAATCAAATATCTTTGATTATTTTCAATTCTTTCAGTTGCATTCAAGATCTCGTTGTGCATTGAAGGATACGTGCGTTTGCATTGCAATGCATAATTATGCATTATTATGCATTGTAAAAGATTTCCATTGCACAAAATTTTCCATTGATTTATTGTATACAAAAGAAGTCTTTGTGCCCTGAACAGATGATTGCATTGGCATTGGCGTTGCATTCAAGAGCTCGTTGTGCTTTGAAGGATACGTGCGTTTGCATTGCAATGATAATTATGCATTGTAAAAGATTTCCATTGCACAAATTTTCCATTGCATACAAAGAACTCGTTGTGCCCTGAACAGATGATTGCTTTGGCATTGTATACAAAACTCCTTGTGCATTGATTAGAAAAGCGCTGGTGCATTGTATAAAATAACTTGTGCACTGAAGAGATGTTCTTTGCACTGAATCGCATATAGGAACTAGATGTGCACTGACAAACTAATTGCTTTTGCATTGCATACAAGAGATAATTACCTTTGAGAGAGAGAATATAGGCGACTTTGTGCCAAATTTGATTGATTGATGACTGTCATAAAAATTCCTCACCCCACGAATGTGTACAACATTCACGTTTCAAGTAAATGTAAAAACAAGTTAAAGGTTTTTTTCCTTTACATAAAACTTTGTAAAAAAAGTCAATGTTCAGTCATTTAAAATGTTTTTTCAGAAATATAAAGACAAGTTAGAGAATATCTTTGACGTACGGCTTGTAAAGATAGAGAAAACATTGTTTTCAAACAAGTATATGCATTAAACATGAAAGAAATGTGGTTAAAAATCCCATCAAACGTATAATGTTAAGTTGTTTCACATTACAATTTACTGTTCAAGTTTTCTTTAGTCAAAAACATTTCTCTTACGGAGTCTGATACCCTCCTCAATGGCGGAAAACGGAATGAGCTCTTGCAGCTTGTGTGAAGCCACCTCCCAGTCTCCGCCCCTAACACTTTACCTCAATGCAGAACAATGGATAAAATAATAAAATAAAAATAAAATAAATAAAAGCAAAACAAATAATATTATGTTTTTTCACATTACAATTTTCTGCTAAATGTTTATTTAGTTTAGACAAAAAAAATAAATAAAATGTTTCTTACGCAAGGTGAAGCAAACGCGACCTCTCTCCTCTGATGGCTAATCACTAATGATGTCTGGGGACATGTGTAAAGCCGCCCCCAGTCTCCGCCCCCTAACACGCCCCTCAGCGCAGAAGAATGCGCCCAGTTCATACAGAGATGAAGATTTAAATAACGGTAAAATAATTGTTTATTCATTACGGGTGGCTTCTATCTGGGAGTGTGAGTGGGAGCGAGCAAAATAAAGTGACCCTGCTGTCATGGCATTTATGGCCTCATACAAAGCACCTGCGAGATTAGAGGTGCTCTGTATGGAGGGCGCACAAACGCTATTAAACTCTATCACAAAGCCACAGAGGAAGAGCACATTGATTATTACGACTTCACATCTCTGTATCCGTATGTACAGTCACATAAAACATACCCAAACGGCCATCCGAGAATTATTTTTAAGAATTTTGAGCCGGTAGAGAATTATTTTGGCCTGGTCCAGGCAGAAGTGCCTGGACCAGGCCAAAATAATCTACACAAAGCTCTTTCATCCTGTGTTGCCTTACAGATGCGCGAAAAAAATTAATGTTTCCACTTTGCAGATCGTGCGCTGAGGGTGAGATTCAGGACACCCACTGCCGTCACACAGATGCCCAAAGATCCCTTCATGGTTGTTGTGAAAATCGTGAAAATAGTGAAAATATGTGATCGTGAAAATAGATTTGTTTATTTAAAAATACTTATCTACTGAAGAGATAAGTATTTTTGCATTGCATACAAGAGATGATTACATTTGCAATAAATACAAGAACAAGTGCATTTCCACTGAGTTGCATGCAAGATTTCGTTGAAGAGATAAGAATTTTTCCATTGATTTTATTGTATACAAAAGAAGTCTTTGTGCCCTGAACAGATGATTGCTTTGGCATTGGCGTTGCATTCAAGATCTCGTTGTGCATTGAAGGATACGTATTTGCATTGCAATGCATAATTATGCATTATTATGCATTGTAAAAGATTTCCATTGCACAAAATTTTCCATTGATTTATTGTATACAAAAGAAGTCTTTGTGCCCTGAACAGATGATTGCATTGGCATTGGCGTTGCATTCAAGAGCTCGTTGTGCTTTGAAGGATACGCATGCTTTGCATTGCAATGAT